>CM033625.1:35629625-35671494 GCA_019453435.1 Rhinogobius similis
AAAAACGTCGGGAGCCGTGTAATAGCCGAAATTGGGGTTTCACTCATTCTACATTGCTAAGGTTAACTTCAACTTTAACATCTCTTTAGCACCTGTTTTGTTAGCTCCCAGTCCCGGTCACAAAGATAGATAATGGGCATCTAATCCTTTTATGACGTCCTTTCACGCTGAAATCTGGCTTTAACTGAAAACACCACTGATAGCTGTTGTTTGTCATAAACATTGATGTCACATATGTCCTTGCTCTGGTTTCACACTGATGTTTTATGTCGTCTCCTCATGATGTGATAACTATGTCTCCACCTATGTCTTGTGTATAAAAAGCATGTGTTCTGATTGTCATGTACCTCCGTCGACCAGGGAGAGTCACTATGTCAGGGAAAGGCGTCTATTCACTCTGGTACCAGTGAATAAACAACTCATTGATCAGACTCATTCTCTCTGCATTTTTATTGTTTAACTTGTTTTAAAGAAATCCACAACTGCAATTCTCCCGTAACAGTTGGCGTCAACGAACAGCGGCCTTCGCCCGGTCTGGGTTCTCTCCCGGCGTGAGTCAGCGTCAGGCCACCTGGATCTTCCAGCCTCTAACCTCATCTGCTTTCTGAGACGGAGGGCTGTCTCACGGACGAGGACCACCTGCGCTTGGTTTACTAACAAAACATACTACTTTGTTGTGGTGAGTGATTCTGCATCTTTAAGTTTTTATTAGTTGTATAGGCGTTTAGAGCCCTAAAATTGTCCTATTACAATCTAATAAAAGTAAAGGGGGAAATTAGTTTTGATTTTAAAATTAATTGCAACTTGAAACTTCTAGGAGTAATACTAAATAGTTACTAAAGCATTCCTTCTGTTTGTCTGCCGATTGCTGGAGATAGCTCTGCTAAATATATTTGATTAAATATCTGAAGGGGTAGGAATCCTCCTTGGACCAGACTGGACAGGTAGACCTTAGGGGTCAGGCTGTCGGGAAGTCCAGACGCTGAAAGTGAGTCTGGCTCACTTTTTCCACTTAACTGAGCAAGAAATCTTGATTTAAGAGTGAGCTCTGTTTAAGTTTGTGTCACATCTTAAAGAAAACGAGAGGTTGGGTTAAGAGTAAAATCTATTGCAAGACCTTTGACCTTTAAAGGGAAGATAAGTGAGCATAGATCTCTTCGGGGAACCTTTAAAAGAGTTTTTAGCCCAGCAGGCTAAAAATACCTCAGAGTACTTAATTTATTGAATTGAATACACTAATATTGTTATTAAGTGACACATTAACCTGGGAATTTAAAAGAGCCCAGCTTAGGAAAAGTGGAGGAAAGCTCTTGGGGAGTTTTTGGACCAAGGTAAAGCGTCTTAAAAGATACACGCCTACGCAGACGTGCGTAAAGCGGTGAAAGGTCTTGCACTACCATTTTTATCTGGGAGATAAGAAATCTGGGAGATATTAAATATCTGGGAGATAAAATATCTGGGAGATAAAATGGGATCAAACCAGTCAGTGGTGGAGGAGGCCCCTACAAGCCCTTTAATCCAGGCCATGACAGACAAACACGGCAAGGAATGGATTTAAGTATTAACTGTGTGGTCCAAGAAATATAGCTTTCCTGAAGAAGGATCACTGAGCACTGATTTCTAAGAAAAATTAAAGCAAATTAAAGTTAAAAGACTTATTATAACGTAAACATTGATAACGTTAAAGAAGGAGACCTGAAAAAGAGAAAATAATAATAATAATATATATATATATATATATATATATTTTTAAATTGAAGGAATAGAAATTAAGCAACAGTAAAGAATTACTCTGCACACATTTGCACTCACACGCCACTCATTATCTTTGCTTTGTTTCTGTTACAACCTCCCTCTGACTGCTGCGAGCGCCGGGCTCCAAACCACTGCACGACGGTCAACACGCTCTGTCCAGCCTTGTGGACCAGACCCTGTGGACCGGACTCTGGAGAAGATCAAGCTTAATAAGACCCACACCATTGCCACACCATTCCTCCACCAACGACCCGGATGCACTCTTGTGCTACAAGCTGCACTAAGCTGGGCACAAATGAAACGGACTGCCATTATCTCAATGACATCGCCCAAACAAATCATTGCATATTGGACAATAAAGCTAACACGGGTGGATGAGTGCCACCTCAAAGAAGATTTAGTTCAAAGACAATGACTGATGTTGCAAAAGAAAGTTGCTGAGAAAGTCACATCTGAGAGACATTGTTTACAAAGCCACTATCAGGTCCACCTTTCTGTTCATTCCTTTGTTTTATATTATTTTATCCTTTTGGGAAAGGGAGGGCAAATTTAACTAGCGGCACTCACAGGAAAAAAGGGGGGAGTGCACTTTGTTTTTGTTTCTGTACAGGTCAAAACACGGCTGAAGCTGCAGAGCTGGAGCTAGACCTGGTTTTGAACATAGGAGGCAACGCTGGTTGTCACCCGACATCGCTGTGGGACAGCCGAGGGGGCACATGGACCCAACGCTCACGAAACAAAACAACTTCCTGAGCGCACGGAGCGTCTCGGGAGATATCTCCCACCGCACGAACCACATCTGCTCTCTTCCCTGGAAGGGGAGGAGAGAACTCAGAGTAAGCAACCCACTGCTGGAGGACCAGAGGTGAGCTTATGGTGAAGAAATTGAATCTCAGATTTTGTTGTGTTTTTCATGTGTGCCTTATTTCTGACAATTTTGATAATATGGTTAAGTTTGATGCCTGGTTTCATTTACTCAAATAAAAATGGCGTGAAACGAAGCACCCGTAGTCTGACTTCTGACGAGACGGCCTGGTTAGAAGCATTAACTAAGTCTTACAACCACTTGACTGGCCACACTTTAAATTACTGGTATCAATATGTAAAGAGTCATAATTGATCTGATCGTCATCTGTGTACATGTTTGCCCATAGCTACAGCAGCATAGAATCTTGCCACACATTGGACCCTGGTTTAAAGTTCCCGACAATGCCGGTCGTGAACCTTGATTTGGGCCGGTTCACATCAAGCCCGGTTCTAAGTTTTTTTAATTTGTTGCTGACATTTCATTTGTTAATAACACTCTCTCTGTTTTAGCCTCTACGAGGGAGGAGTTAACATGCCTTACGCTCTGTGGCTCCTCAAAATCGCCTGGTCTTAGATCAGATCATCACTAGCCAAGGGGGGGGGTCTGTCAGACCTTGGGGAGCACCTGTTGTACCTACAGACCTGCTAATGATAAAGGGGGTGGCGATAGCACGGGCATAGCTAATCTCACTAAATTACGAGACCTGATGGAGGGTGAGACTGCGAAGGGCTATTCGCTGTTCACTCTCGATTGGTTTCTCTCATCCTGGAAGGAGTTGTTGATAAATATTGCACTCTTCTTTATCTTAGTTTCCTGTCTTGTTCCCTGCATTCTTAGAATGGTGAATAATCTAGTTTCTTCCCAGTTCTTGTTTCTGCAGAACCGAGCAGAGGCCATGAGCCTGACAGTTAACTGGGACTTGTCTGGTGAATTTGACCTGGACTTGGACTGAACTGAACCATTAGGCCCGGGTTGTTTTCAACATGTTTATTCGAAGGCATCTTTACATTTAGGTGTTTTAAGTTTTGACTACAGGTTGATTAACTTGATAGTTTGACACATGAATGAATAAAGATATGTTATTCTAATGATTTAATTGATTACAGATTTTTGGGTGTAACAGTAAAATGCTTTTATCTGTGACATGGGGTGGACTGTAATAGCCGAAATTGGGGTTTCACTCATTCTACATTGCTAAGGTTAACTTCAACTTTAACATCTCTTTAGCACCTGTTTTGTTAGCTCCCAGTCCCGGTCACAAAGATAGATAATGGGCATCTAATCCTTTTATGACGTCCTTTCACGCTGAAATCTGGCTTTAACTGAAAACACCACTGATAGCTGTTGTTTGTCATAAACATTGATGTCACATATGTCCTTGCTCTGGTTTCACACTGATGTTTTATGTCGTCTCCTCATGATGTGATAACTATGTCTCCACCTATGTCTTGTGTATAAAAAGCATGTGTTCTGATTGTCATGTACCTCCGTCGACCAGGGAGAGTCACTATGTCAGGGAAAGGCGTCTATTCACTCTGGTACCAGTGAATAAACAACTCATTGATCAGACTCATTCTCTCTGCATTTTTATTGTTTAACTTGTTTTAAAGAAATCCACAACTGCAATTCTCCCGTAACAGCCGCAACAAATAACCGACACTACAAAAGCCGTCAGCACGTAAAGGCGAAGGCTGATGACGTTATGTGACTGACGTATATTTGCAAATTAGAAATTAAAAATAGTTATTTTAAAATTAGATGGCATCAACTTAAACTCCAAGATAACTGCCCAACAAAATAAACTAATTTACGAATAAAAATGAATTAAGAAATACCATTTATTTATGTCAAGGTTTTTTTTTCAAAGCCAAAAGGAGCCGCTACAATGAGGGTGAAGAGCCGCATGCGGCTCCGGAGCCGCAGGTTGCAGACCCCTGCTCTAGACTGTTTGCAGCATCATTCTCCCACTCCATTCCAAAACTATGAATCTGACCCACAAAACTCCTTCCATGGACACGGAGTATGGATACCTCGAGAGCACTTTGGCGACAGGAAGAAGGACATCTCAGAAAGAGGGATGACAATAAAGGACGCAACCAAAATGACTGACGTTTGTAAAAAGGAAAACAATACATTCTGACTTCATTTGAAAATATACCTTTGGACTGAATGACAGCTGCAAGTTTGTTCAGGGCTCACAAAAGTGCAGAACAAATCAATTTGTAATTTAAAAAATACAAAAATATGGTGAAGAAGTAGAATCGAGATCCTTTCACTCATCTATATCTTTATTTATCCTTTTAGTAGTATTAGTAGCAATAGTTTTCTCACCGTACTTCTCGACCTGGAAGTTCTGTGTGACGGTGCTCCTGTCGACCTTCACAGACACAGAGTATAAGCCCTCCTTGGCCTGAGGGTCCAGGTCGTATGAAAGCTGCAGAATCCTCCCGTCTGAGCTGTGGTTTAACCACTGAGCCACGCGGTTCACCACCGGGTCCTGACAAACACGCCAGAAGGAAGTTACAGGATTTATCCGTCTTTGTATTTGAGAGCAGATTTAAACTGAGCTTTACCTTGATTTCGATGAGCTCATACTGCAAGAGAAGCAAAGATACACTTAGTTTTTTTTCCTTTTGCTTTATCTCAGTAACAATATTTAAACAATATTTTCAGAGTCTGTAAATGTCTTGTATTTGTCCTCTGCATTTGACCCATCCCTCGGCGTCGCTGGGCGTGTCCTCAGGAGCAGATCTGTGCTAGCCACTGTCTCTGTGCCATGTTATCCGGGTTCAGGTGCTGGACAAAACGTGAATGGACCATAAAACCACAAAAGTGCAGAATTGTCACTTTCTCCTGGTTTGGGAGATTACAATAGTCCATTTTTGTGTATATTCTCATCTCTTCTTAAAGATGCCGCTAAAGCATTTACAGTAATGTACCATTTTTGCTGATCTGCGCAGCTGGTAACCTGGCCCTGCTATTTGAATTCTCACGATATTTGTGAGTTCACAAACTCTTGAGAATCCATCTGGATGCCCTCCCACTGTTGGGTTTGAGCCGCTGTGTGCTGGACCAATCACAGCGCTGCATTGTGGTGCGGTGGAAGTCAAAAGACTGATCTGGCGAGAGCCGGTCACACAGCTGTAGCTGGACTCACTGCTTTAGTTTGACACAGTTTGTGGCAAACACAGACCTGGACCTGAGGCCCTTCACGTGCATTTGGTCATTGCTTCATGTTGTGGGTCAGTTCAGGTATCATGGGTCGAGTCTGTTTTAGGAGTAAACAGATTAATCAGAACCCCCCCCAAACACCCTGAGTCCCTCCAACGCTCTGGACTTTAGCCTTCAGTTTCATCACTGTGAGCTGACTGCAGTGCTACGACAACAGCGACAATTACTGCAACTGATACCACTGCACAGTACTACTACTACTACTACTACTACTGCTGCTGCTGCTGCTGCTGCTGCTGCCATTCTACTGATACTGCTACTGTGACTTACAGCTCTACTGGCCTCGACCAAAGTGAGGGTTAGTACTGGCATGACGTAAAAGTATTTATTTTGAAAGTATTTACCAGAACCATCCCACAGCTCTGTACTTTAGCCCGTTTCAACACTCTTCAAATATTTGTTCTGACTCAGACTCCAAACGTCTGTGTGAGCGTGGAAAGATTACTCACTGATTTGGAAATAAACTAAATAATTAAGACAATAATTTCAAAACTCACCAAACCAACAGCCGGCCTGAGCTTTGGGTCCACCGTCAGCACCCGGAAGTGCACTGCAAAAAAACACTGCAGTTCAGCCTGAGCCTGTCACACTGCACCCCACGACTCACTCTGAGACCGTGTGACTGTCCCGATACGATTGTCCCAGTGCCATTGTCCCGGTGTGAACACACCAGCTGAGTTCAAGGTGAAAGTAGACTATCTCAGGACGACCTAATGTGGTTTAGTCCTGGTTTAGTCCTGGTGCGGTCCTGGTTTAGTCCTGGTGCGGTCCTGGTTTAGTCCTGGTTTAGTCCTGGTGCGGTCCTGGTTTTGTCCTGGTTTAGTCCTGCTTCAGTCCTTTTTTCTGGATCTTGATACAGTCCTGGCACAGTCAGGAGTCAGTCTAGACTTGTTTTAGTCCAGATTTAGCCCTGGTTGGACCAGGCTAACTCACCTGTCTGTCCGGGCAGATACACAGGTTTGTCCGTCTGAATCGTGGTCCTCAGTCCGTAGTTTCTGAGTTGGATTTTCTTTGTTTCTATTTTGTGAAATCTTGATCCTTTGATTTCAACCTCGAATTTACAGACGTCTGTGTTTTGTACTCTAGGAGCCTGGAAAAACAAAACAAATACAGCAAACAAACTGAGATCAGACGCAAAAACAAGGACCAGGACTAAATCAGAGCTAAACCAGGTTCAAACCTGCTGTAAACTTGGGGTCTTGGGGTTTGAGCCCAGTTTATTCAGGGTCACATTGCCCATAATCCTGGTCCAGACACCATTCAACAATTAGGGCCGGATTTTGCCCCTAGCGTTAGCGCTATGACCAGGGGGCGGTTCCAGGTCGGGCTTTTGCTATTTTCGAAACCAATGACAGAGAACTGTGGCGTTTGAAAGGCCATCAGTGGCACATCCAGCAAAGAAAGAGGCCAGCGCTTCACAGGAGACACGTGTCAAAGAACAGAGGGGCTCATGTACGGGACAATAAAACAGGCCCACCATGTACACATACGCTGTTGAGCAGCGGTTGTGATCAAAACAGCAGTGTGTCCTGAAGAGAGACCACTGCAGTGACCAGCCTCTGGAGCTTCTCTGACGCCCCCTCCTGGTCCTGAAGCCGCTCTACGTCTGTCCTCCAGATCCCAGTGGGTCCTAAAATATATTTTTTTTTTTTTACATTGTCGCGCATCCTCAGAGGAACCGTTCTGAAGGACAAATGTCCAACACTAAATATGTGCTGTATGCACTGTACAGCCTCCAGGGGGCGCACCGCGGTCACACACGCCTCACAGCATTCATTCATAAAAGTATCCACCTGCTCTGCTCTTCAGACAGCGAGCGCGACCAGACACAACCACACACACACACACACACACACACACACACACACACACAACCACACACACACACACACACACACACACACACACACACACACACACACACACACACACACACACACACACACACACACACACACACACACACACACACACACACACACACACACACACTATACTGTGCATGTATACAAAAAGAGGCTGCAATACC
This sequence comes from Rhinogobius similis, assembly GCA_019453435.1. NCBI lineage: Eukaryota > Metazoa > Chordata > Actinopteri > Gobiiformes > Gobiidae > Rhinogobius > Rhinogobius similis. The sequence continues at coordinate 35,637,449 of CM033625.1, forward strand.
TTGCACGGCCATTAAAGGTCCCATAACATGCTATTTTCCCCTTTACACAGTCTATTCTAAGGGCTTTGTTGATAAAATTTTGCGTTGTGCAATATCCATAACATAACAGTTTCCAAAAAACACCCATCTCTTGGACTGGCCCCCCTCCTTGCAAAAGCAAACGGCTCACTCTGAGATCTGACCCCCCCGAACAGAGAGCAGGCTGCCTCCCCCGCCTAACCTGCGCAGCTCCCCCTCCCAACTCGTGACGTAGCCTAGAGCGGAGATGGTGCACATGCGCCGTGTGCTCCGGTAAACAGCGATACACAAACACGGGAATAAACATTTTATTCATTATGGCGGTGCGTCGTGCTGAGCCTATGTCCTGGATCAGAATCCGACCCAGAGTTTGAAGTGCAGGTAGAATTACCTCGACGACTACAACAGGACGTTACCATTTGCTAAATAACAATCTAACTCTTTCGTAGCTTTCCTATCTCTTGTGTACTTACTGTGTAGCATTAATTTGTTTAGAGTTCATTCCGTGTAGGTGCACTTGCGGGGTGTAGGATTATGCCCACAGAAGCGGAGGCATTATGCTGCCGAGAAATTCGAAAGTAAATTTTATATTATTTTATGTATTACAATCGTTACTACTCAGATGGAAAAGCGAGGGAAAAACAGATCATGGCTAAAATTTATGTAGATAAGCTTATACTTTTCTTACCTTACCATACAGAATGTAAGCCATTATGTTGAACAGTTGGGCTATTTGTTGTTGGACTGGTTGTAATGTAAATTCAAACACAATATTTTATAAAGATTCAGCCGTTCTGTTCTTCTTTGTAATGACCTGATTGACACTGAATATAATGCTTATTACATGCTAATGCTAGTGCTTAGGCCAATGCATGAAGTGTCATTTGTGTCAATAGATCATTTGTCTGAATGCTACATGCTGAATGCAACATTATGCTGTATATACTGTATAGGGTATAATACTGTTATATTATGATGCTGTGTCAGTTTGCATGTTACTTGAAGTAAGATACAAACACTAAATTATATATATTTGAAATTATAATGCAATTTTTAATTACATTATTATTATTATTATAACACTAGATCCTTTCTTTCTTTTTATGTGTAGGTTGTAAGGCGAGTTAATCAGCTGCCCACTCCTCCATCTTGCATTATCGTCCACCCTGGCTTTTCCGTGAACTGCCTCAACATCTATGCATTACAAAACATAAATAACATCTACCGTGCTGATTGTAATTGAATACGTCATTGGGAGAACACAAGAAGAGTAAGTGTATGAAGATTCAATAACACACGGCTGGATGCTTTATGTGTAATATGTAAAATTTTACATAGACAAAACAATTTAACTGTAATAAATACAATATTTACAAAAATACATTTGATAATAATATCAACATATTAACAAACTTATGTATGTTATGTTTTCCAAGTCTCAGATTTGTGGCTTATAGAAGTTTTGTGAGCTGGTGTTGGGGACTACTTGGTGCCAGGATCAGGGTGGTTATTCCGTCATGTGCTGTTCTTCGGATCGCCAGGAGTTTCCTGATCCTGACCGGTCAGTGCGTGGGGTTTCTGCATCATGGCCAAGTCCGACCCAGCTTGACTGAACCTGGAGGCGTGTGCAGCGATGATGTCTTCTTTTGAGGTCTTCTCAAACTGTGCAGAGGTCTTCAGGCACAGGGACAGACTTTTAACTGTGCAACAAATCTGCCAGGTTCAGTGAAGACTTCATTGAAAACAAGCTGCATCAGCTTGGAGACATATTCTAAAAATTGTAAATAGTTTAGCGTTAATAATATTGTATTAATTTATTTATTTTATATGTTAGCTTTTTAATTGTTATTTAAAATTGTTTTCTTACCAAATGTGGGTTTGGTTTTGACAGGCTTTGCTGTGGGTTTTCCTTTTATATTTTGGATCACGAGACTTTGAATAAAGCCTTTCCTTTTGAAGTCAGCCTGTTCACGTTTGGCATTTTCATTGAAGTGCATCCCTGCCAGGTACAGCCTGCAAAAGAATCAGAATGTTCCAATTGTAAAACAGAATTGTAGTGGTTGAAATGTACCTGATGTTGGAGGCAACGTAACTACACAAAGAAGTGAATGGAAAAAGATGTGTACTTACAAAACTGTTTTGTTACTTTACATCTACGTGTAACACATGATCACAAGTATATTTCTTACCTGCACAGCATCCCCACAAATGGGTACACCACGCTTTTAGGTGCAAAGCGAATCCGCGACACTGTGAAATGCCTCCAGCGAAGATGTTTGGTGATCGAGCTGAGTTTACATACATCTCCAAGCAGTCTCTTGTTCACAAGTAGTTTTCTACTTTGAACAATGCTCGAAATCCTTGTAAATAAACAACATGTTAATATAAAGCGGACACAGAGCTCTTATGTCATAGCTTTGAACTATTACAAACCTGGCTGGAACCACTTGCGTGGGTCTATGGAGACTTTCACAGGATGAGCACAATTTGCAAATTCGGGATCCTCGTGTCTGTGGACATCTTGAATGTGGTTTATGAGGGATGTCTACTTAGCCACTTTCTCTGGTCCTGTTTTGGAGAGAGGATGCAACCCAATAGATGTGGTTTTTGATTGCTGGTAACCACTTCTTTATCAACTGGCACTCCTTTTCCTTGGACATCTTCTCCAGCTTTTTGGAGATGCCTGTGAAATAACACATGCTTATAATAAAGTGACACAATTGACAAAGACATAATAAAATACAAAAAGATTCCAAACCTTTCTCAAGATGCCAGACGTCGTAATATTGGGTTATGTTTCTTTCTCGTAGGTATGTTTTGACCTGAGTGTGACGATCTGTGACAATATAGTCCACATCTATATTGTTGGCCTGTAACAAATTCAAACTTCTTTGCAGTCTTTCCTTTTCCATGTAGAAAGCTTCCACCGACTTCATTGCTCTACAGTGAAGTAAACACAATCATTTAAAGACATCCACAGACACAAATCTATCCAGTGGAAAGTAAAGAACAGGACATACCTGCACAAGTTAGATGTCAAGTACCTTTTCACTACCTAGGTCCATCATTGTGTAGCTCCCATACTTGGCGCTGTGTCCTACAATGATAAAAGAGCTGTAATAAACAATGATGTAATATTCTTCATTTAATTTATTTACCTGGTGAATCTGCTCTCATGTCACCACCCAAAGCTATTCTGCCTTTCTGCTTCAACTCCTCAAAAAAGAGTCCTTGATCTTGCTTCCACTTGTGGTAGATGGCAGGTTCAAGAAAGGAGACCGACAGTGTCTTCTGAAAGTGTTGTACTCATGGACTTGAAGATTCATCGCCTTACAGATCTGATGAAAGGAGATTAAAACAAAGGGTATCTGATTATGTAAATGACTGCATTCAGAATGCATTTCACATAATTTTGTGTTTACGTGTACCTTTTCCATCTTTAGAAAGATCCTCCTGAGAAGTACACAGCTGCAGAAAGGTGTAGGTTGCCCACTGGTGTGCTTCCCATTATAGGCTGACTGTCCCACTTCCGGTAATACAAGCAGTGTGGACAGTTCTGTGTGAAGGAAACAAATGTCCCACATTGCGCTTCTGGAGCTCATAGAACCGCTTGCAAACAGGACACGTCTGGAAAAGCTCTTTCAAACTGCTCTCAAATACTATGTATTTTTGTCTTGGAAGTTTGGGCCTGGCTCCATTTCACTGTTACAGAAATAAAAAGAGATGTAAAACATATATAAATTACGTATAAACAAAGCATTACAAATAACAATCTAAATAAGAAACGTACGTCAATTCAGACACATCTGTTACAGAGGCTCCAGGCTCAAAGGTTTAATCATGTGGCTGTGATGTCAAAATATCTGAAATGTCCAGATCTTCCTCCTCTTCTTCCGCCATTTCAAGACGTGGTCTCTTTCTAGGTCTTTGCCCAATTCCGGAAGGTTTAATTGGTGTTGAGGACAACTCAAGCCATGATTGATCTGTCTCTGTAGTACTATCTGTTGTGGCAGCTGTAGCTTGTACACCTGAAACAAACAGCAACATAAACATTGTGTCACTAAAATACCAAACATGAATGCTAGAAGATATAATGACTTTTACATATATGCAAATAAAACTATGACAAATTTGTATTTGTGGAGGACAAGAAGGAGAGTTACAGTGTGAAAATGTACAATACAACTACTTTGGTTTTATTGTGTAAAAACATACCTTTACTTCTGACATGGTGTAACTTCAGGGTCCCCGCAGATAACTGTGTCGAAACAGTTCTTGTGGACACTAATGTTGAGGGTGTTTGTGTGTCATCAGATTGTGAAGGAGGAAACACTTGTGCACACGCAGCATCTGGAATGCGTTCTTCTGTGTGGCTGGAGGCCTCCTGTGATGTGCCCTAATGCAATAATAAATTACATAAATAAAATGTACTGTTTGCAAAAGTTACCTAACATGAAGAAAAGCATCAATCACATAGTAACACAAGTAATCATAATAGATTAAAAATACTGTAAATATAAATAAAATAATATATTTGTTGTTTTATTCTATTAGAATAATCAATTTATTTGTATTGCACACTTTAATTATTATAAGACAATTAATTCTTATTATACTTTCTCTGCTATCTGTGTTCAAATACAGATTGTGCTGGCGTGTCAGAATGTTATATGCTATTGTACTATCATAAAGAAGGAGATCTAAGAAAACGTATTAAGCGTTGTACCGTTACGTAGTAATGGTTAGCGTAAGTCACTTGTATCACAAAAGCGATGCCATAACAAAAACTTCGTCATGACAATGCTAAATGAGCAGTGGCAGGTCAGATTTATCCGTGGCTGGTATGGTTTGGGCTGAAAGTCGTGAGCGTGCAGGAGTATACCGGTCAGTCCGTGATCAAACTGGTATCGCCATTTTGTATTGACCATGTTTTGCATCAAAGCCTCCGTCGTCGACCAACACCTCAGAGTAGCAATACTGCACATAATCTAAAGTGTAAGCATTGCCAAACTGCATAACTACGTCACGAATACAACTTTTCATGTAAATATCATGCATGGCCCGTGAGCCGCACAGATAAGCGCACAGCATAGTTATTACAGTAATGTGTTACATTGGTAGTAATGTACTTACAGCTCTAGGCTCCCGTCGTCTCCTTTTATTGTGGGTATGGCACCCGTTTTCCAAATTTAACTTCCCAGTAAGCCCAGCTTTCGAAGTAACCATAATTCTGGAAACACTCTTTAGTAAAGTGTCGTTCTAGCGAACACAGTCGCGCTGCTTTTCTGATGTTTGTTTCCAAAAATGAACTCCTTCCACTTTCCACGTACTGGTTCATCTTTCGGTAAACTAAATAGTCTAATAGAGACGTGTTTACAACCAAACACACATTTTCTCCAAGGCGACATGGCTAGTAACGCACCGTTGTGTTAGCAGTAGCAGCGCTGGAACAAAAGAAGTGGCATTCAAAGCTATGTTATGCTAAATGAACGCGATTCACGGTGCTAAGCGACTCTTGGCGCTTCCTGGAGGTGTGGCTTAAACACCGCGTCATCCATGGAAAGCGCGTCATCAGCAGGATGAGCCCCGTCTGCCTGCTCAGCCGAGGGACAAAAAGAACAGTTCTCTAGCGAAAGCATGCGGGAATCAATCAAAAAACCACTTTGGGCACACATACGAGGCCCAAATAGCACTGTAGGAAGGTTAAAACCTCTGAAAAGTCGATTTTGCATGTTATGGGACCTTTAATCAATTTGTCAATTTGGCTTGCGGAAATAGGGGGCGTGCCTTATGCACTTCATATAATACATCCATGGTTTTATCCTACGAGAAAAGCAGGAAGTGCGCCGTTAGCATGCTAATGTTTGTTAGGGCTCAGAGGCTGGTGAAAAGTGCTTCTAAACTCATGGAGGAGAATATTTATGATGCTGGGACTGCATTAGGAAAGAGAGCGGCACGTGACAGATGGAAAGACTTTAACATCAAGTAGTTCTGTTTTTCACGTTTTAAAACAATACAAATCAGGTGCAGGGCCTTTAACTGCATTTTAGTTAAATGAGTAGCCCAACCTGTCAGAGGCTCTTTAAAGTCTATATTTCAGATTCTCATGTTTGTCTAATTCTGATGTAGTTTGGAGGGAGGGCACCTGTGGTAAATATTTATCACAGTTTTATGTGTGAAGTTGCAGTTTGTGAAGAAATTATGCAAAATAAAAGTTTAAAATAACAGGAAGTAGAGCTGAATCCCTCTGTGATGTCATCAAAAAGTGAGTTGAAAATAAAGAGACAGTTTAAACAATCACTCAACAAAATAAAGGTTGATCAGGGATTATTTATTGTCAGTTCCTAACTACTGTGTAATGTATGTGGACATGGGCCTTGTTTACAGTCTGGTTGCTATGGTAACAGTTGTGGAATTACCTCTAACTATGTCATATTTGTGCTCATGTTCAACCAGGAAGTGACATTATAAACTTTACACAAACTGTCAAACTGGGACAAACAGGACAAATGTTTAGTCAAATCTTAAATAGAATCATCATTTAGTCAGATGTGTCTCTAAACTGTCACATAGACTTGAACTTCTTTTCTTTTCAGTAGTTTTTCCTTGTATGTTTCTTTAGGTGTAGGTTTGTAATACCTGAAACGTCCCGCAGGTGTGCTCTTCCTCTTCGTGAGACTCTTGGTAGACAACCGTCTTCTCTCCGTTGTGTTCCAGACTGATGGTGACGCTGAGCTCTATGGAAACCTCCAGGAGACTGAAACAGAACTGGACTTCGGTACCGGACTCCACCACAGCCGGTACCACCACCAGGAAATGCCTGAACAAACACCGGGACATTTGAAAAGAACTGTCAACGACTCATTATCAGAAGACATTTTGCTCACATAAGATTAACATTAAATAAAATGAGTCAAATAGAAGTGGTTCAATTAAGACTAAAACAGTTTTTGTAAGTAAGAGGCGTAACATCTGATTTAGTTTGTTAGTTATTGTAATTGGAAGAGCAAATCATTAAATAAATGACATAATCTGCTGTGGAGTGAGGCAGGGGCGTGCAGGGTCCCCGCTTTTGTTTGCTTTGTATTTGGAATCACTGGCCACTGTACTTTTCTCTGCAAAGTCAAAATATCAGTCTGGTCACATTTTCATCTCCCCGAGTTCAGATGGTTGTGATTGAAAGGTGGATTAGCCAATCAGGGACGGCCTCCCTCTGTATCAAAACTAACATGGCTGCTTCCAAGGGAAACGTCAAAGAAAATATGCAATATTTGCAAATGCAAAAATGTATAATAGAACAAACTAAATATATTGCAATAACACCAAGCCCTTGCATCATAATATCAAAACTATTTTTATAAAATGTACAATTTTTTTAAAGTTATCTTTGATTTAGTCTGTGTTCTGTCAATGTTATGTTTATATTTTAACAGTGACTTGTAAATTAAGGCATTCACTGAAACGATTGTGTCAAACTGATGAATAATACTGATTATCAGCTCTATTGGGTATCGTGTCTTTTCTAACTTCAGCCATTAGAAAGACAACCTTTCTTTTAGAAGATGTGGAAAAAACTTAGAAATCTCAAAAAAGAAAATCCACAAATGTTTTCCTGATTCCTCAGTGACAGGTCCATCCTGTGTGTTCTATTGATCCAAACACATCTGATCCACTGCAGACCATTGACCTGCTCAAGACGAGACACTGTGGAAACTCACTCTAGGTGTCCTTTTGTTTGTCAGTTCACTCTCTCAAACATTCACCTTGAAATGTCCAGTCTATTCCATACATTTATAATTGACACTGTAAAAGCCATTTTTCTCACACAGACATAAAGATGAGCCTTAAAGTAGCTCCTGCACCAAACTGTACAATCTGGACTCAACAAGATCCTGACACAACAGACTCAAGGATTTGTTCATACAGTCCAGATCAAAGTCTAACACCAGTTGGATAAATGTCAAAGTCACATTTTCATGGTTGAATCTTAACAAGGTTCAAGTAGAGCTTCAATTAGCAATGGGAGAAATTAGAAATGGGAGTGAGACAAAAAAAAAAAAGGTTGAGTAAACATTTTATTGAAAACAACAATTAAACTGAAATTGTTTGTTCTGCAGCTGATTAAAAGTTTAGGACACACCTCAAAAAACAACCCCAAACCCATAAAACAGAAATCATAGTCCCAAAGATGATCTCAGTCATGAGTGGCTCCTGTTAGTGCTGATCACTGCATAAATTGGTCTCACGAAGGGCATCTACTGTCTGGGACCATAGCCTCGGGAACTAGGGGTGCAGAGGGTGCAATAGCATCCCCTGCTGGACGTCAGGGAATTGTAAGCAGGCCCATTGGTAGGAAAACTAACTTGGTAGGAAAAAGAAAAGAAAAGTCTGCTCTGCTGTTGTAGCTCCCAAAGTTGCACATCGTTTTCGTTTCGGGCATCAGCCCTTCATCAGACAAGTCTGAGGTCCCTGCAGCCCAGCACGCTGATCAAGTGCTTTGGATGTGTGTGTTTTTCCTCTTTAGGAAAACTAATGTAACCCGAGGATTCCATCTTGCATCATGCATCTCGGCTCCGCTGCGCCGCAGACCGCCTCTGATTTCGTGCGCAGACCCTCGCCTTCTGGATGGAATTTGTCTCTGCTCATCCGCGCTGTAGTTTGTGTTCTCTTTCCTGTTTGGTGCGATTTAAACTCGAGCCGGTCGGACTCTGGCACAGAAGAAAATAGATTTCATCCACAATTCTGTCGGAGAGCGGCGGAGGGGCGGAGCCGAGGCGCAGACCTGCGCTGCACTTACGCAGGATGTGGAACGAGCTTCATTCATTTTGATGGCTGCGTAAGTTCTGCGCAGTGCGTGATGCAGCGGAGTGGAGACGCATGATGTGCAATTTGGGGTAAGAGTCATACCCATTATTCACTTCACTATGATTTTGTAAGTTCATTGTTTGAAAGTGTTTTTAAAAGCTGTGTGTTTTGTAGAACTGATGTGATTGGTGGAGAATGGCATGTGCCACGGTTATGGACAGGAAGTATGAGAGAGAATAAACATATGCTGCTAATAAAATCATCCGGCTCCATCCTGCTGTTTTCTGTTTTAGAGGTAAATCAAATGATCACCACGGACCCTCACGTTACATTTGGTGGCAGCGGTGATGGCTATTTTGGTGATTTTGATCCCCAGACAGTTTTGGAGTTAGTACAGATTTTTTTTGCAGCCTCCTCTCTGTGTAATATGTTGTACAGGACATTGACACTTTTATTCTCAGATGGAGGACGACAATGGCGTTACAGTGCATGTACTGCAGGCTTCACCCCCGCCGGAGCGGTCTGAATGGAGGTCCACGCTGCCGGCAAACTCCACGGTGTTGTCACCTGGCACTGTTTCTGGATTGCTAGGAATAGACCTCCCTCCGCCTTTAAGGGTGAGGAACCGAGTCATTCTCCAGTTGGGCTCATCACTTTGAAGTTGCTGTCCAAGCCATGAGTGCACCCAATACGGATTACTCTGCAGTGATGTCATCTATCCTCCTTGACTCAGTCAAGGGGAAACTCAGTGATGTTTTTGGCAGGTATTCCTTGCCATTTTTCCAGAGTCATGTCAACGCTCGTCCTCGCCAGTCTACTGAGAGTTTGGATGTCTATAGAGCAGATATAAGTCGTTTGGTACTTGAGACTATGACCACAATGCTTTAGAAGGTAAGAAGTTTCATCGTTTTGTTGCAGGTTTAGACCCAACACTTCAGGTGAAGATACATGAGCAGGGTGCAGAGGACACTGAGGGCGCTTTGTGTATTGCTAGTCGTTGTGAGAGGGCTTGTGTGGCTCTTCAGCTACATTCCACAAGATCACATCTGAGGAACAGGTGGCTATGGTTCGGCCCAGGCCCTCAGAGGATAAACTCCTTCAAGCCGTGGAACAGCTTACGCTCACTGTTGACAGCCTCAGATAAGAAGTCTGCCAGCTACATGGAAAACATGGGCATTTTGCAGATCGTTTTATGTCCGGGTTTAAGGACCCCTCAGTGCGTAGTGCCCGCTACTATGACCGTGACTCCACCCCTGAACCTTACCGTCTCACTATTCCCCTGATCGCTACAACAGGGAGGGCCCCAGGGGACCCAGTCCAAGTCTCCCTGCACATCAAAGGTACAGGCAGCGTGATGCTGAATGGCGTGGCTGTTATGCCATGTCAAACCACTGTTCAAGACATGAGCAGCCTGAGTACCATGGCGATGAGGTTGGACAACACCGCAAGAGACGGTAGTCCTAGTTCTCAACGGGGTGTTAGGTTTAGGACATTCAGCTCCAAGTTCTGCTCAGTCGGGAAACTTCCATTAGCTGCTGTTGAGGGGCAAACACCAGCTACTGCATCTGTGCCCCAGGACCTGATCCAGCCAGGACATGTACCGAGCTCTGACTCAGCTTCATCCACAGTGCTTGCTATTGTGGAAGGCTCTGATTGACTCTTTTGTTTCCATCTTTAGAGAGGATCTTTGTAATTCGCACCCAGCTCTGAAGAGACGTCCCATTATAACCTCTACGGTACCAGTACGCTCAGTGAATGGTCAGTGTTTGGACATTTTAGGCAAGTTAACTATTGGACTGGGACACAAGGTTTGGCAACAGGAGTTTGAGGTGCTCAGAGGCGCCTATCAACCAGTTATCTTGGGCTGGGATTTTCTGGTGCAGCACCATGCTTTGCTGGGCATTAAAAATAAAGCACTACAGGTTTGGGACATGACGATACCTCTGTTATCAAAACAACATGAAGTAGCTGCATCCTGTAATGTGTCGGTTCTAACTCCAAATTGCCGGCTATGAGCGAAACTCTAATCACAGCTTGTGTGTCTGCTGCCACCCCTGCTTCCCCGGTTCCTACAGACTGCTGTGGTGAAGTAATGCCCAACACTAACTGTGACGTCATGGTGGCCCATTCGGTTAGTTCTGTCCAAAATGGCACTACTGTAGTGGAGTATTGAACCCCTCCAGAGACGACATTGAACTACATCCAGGTCAGCATTTGGGTGAGTTTCTCTTTGCTTCCTCTGTTGACACTATGCCTCTTGATGATACTTGAGACATTACTGCTAATGAGCACTTGAGTCCTATTGTGCAGCTAATACAGACTTGTCACTCCCTCAGAGAGAGTCACTAAATAGCCTTTTACAGAAGTACTCGCAGGTATTTAGTGCAGCTTCCCAGGACAGGGGCCGTACAGGATGAATAAAGCGCCACACTCGCACTGGTGAGCAGAGGGCGCACAGTAACTCCCGACCAGAGGGCACAGATACAAGCTCAGGTTGATGAGTTATTGAAGGCAGACATTATTGAGGAAAGTTTTAGTCCCTGGGCTGCACCGGTTGTTTTGGTGCATAAGAAAAATGGGACATGGCGTTTTTGCTTGGACTACCATAAACCTAATGTAGTGACCATAAAAGTTTCACATGCTCTGCCCAGAGTTGATGCTCTTTCAGGTGCTGCCTGGTTCTATGTCCACTGTTGAGCTGGAGGAATGTGACCGTGAGAAGACGGCGTTTCCCACGGGCAGTGGGCTCTATCACTTTAAAGTGATGCCCATGGGACTCACTAATGCTCCTGCCACATGCCGACGTGTGATGGAAATGGTGCCCTGTTGACCATCGTTGGGGGGCATTATTTTCACCGTAGAGGGTGAGGGTCATGATTTCGCACAGACAGTTTGTGTGTGCAGAGGCAGAGCAGTAATTATTCCTTTGGGCCTTGTTTCTACTTTATCTTGATCATAGAGGAAAGCACTAGATCACTCTGGCGCCCCCTCCCTGTGGAGCGTAGAAAACATCTCAGGTGGATCTGCTTGTCGTGTCAGTAACGCTGGAGACCATCAGGACCATCAGGGTTACATTTTTTCTCATCAGAATCAAACTTTCTTCCACCTTTCATTGTCCCATGTTTGTGTCTCTTGTAAAAGTCCAAGCTGCAGTTTGTGGCGTTCAAGGAGACCAGGACTTTTCTTCATTTCGAGCAATGAATCAATCATATAGATTTCATATGACGTACATAAAGACATTAATTGAACATAACAAGAACAAGAAGAAGAAAGAAAAAATAAAATATAAATAAACAAATACTTGAATACCTCAAGTTTTTCTTAATTATCTTTGCTCGAAAGGGAGTGGGATGAAGTAATACTTACTGAATCCCACCCACATAACTGATGTGATAAATATTGCTTCCTGTACATTGATTATTAAGTCAAACTGTTACTACCCAAGTATACAGATACAGATTTACAAAAACAAAGTTCACTAGAGTTCCTATTACTCAATATCCTTTCCAAGCCAAGCTCTCAGGTCAAATCAAAGTGTTTACACATTTTTACAAAACAGAACTCATAATAATCCCTAGTGTACAATTTTACTTGTCAAGCTAAAGTGCAGCACAGGCTCTCACACCCTCACAGTTCATTACACTTTATACTGTGACAATAGAATGTGTTTATACACACTTTTACCTCTGTGAATGTGTTTGTGTTTGGACTCTTCCACAGTGTTACGCCGCACACAGACGCACAAAACCCTGTCCTTGTTGTCCATAAAACTGCCCTCTCTATGTTTGAATAGTTTGTCTATTGCCAGGAAGAGCTTATTGTACATTAGTTGAGCTGTAGAATATTGAACAAGATCATTTAACTCTCGTCAGTGTTACTGTAAAAATAATGAGTCGGTGCTGTAAATTTTATGTATGACCCTTTTTGAACGGCTGAGAGTGATTTTATACAGATTTGAAGCTTTGTCCCATATTTCAACCCAATATGTGAGATAATAAAGCATTCAAGGTGACTTAGTGTCTGGAAATATCCTGGATTTGGTTATTACTGACATGCCTTTAGCCATTTTGTTTTGCATATGTTGAATGTGCAACTTCTATAATTACTCCAAGAAATTTGATCTGTTACCTTTTCAGTTTCAGTGTTATTTATGTATGTTTTGGATTCAGCTTCATTATTACAGGTGCCAAGGAACATGACTTTTGTTTTGAATTTGAATTTTTAGGACAATTTTCAGTCCAGTCTAGTTTACTTAAAAACTAAATAAGAAATCCAAAATCCCCTCTGTACATTTTTTGTAACTAATATGTTACAAAATGAACGAAGAAATTTAAACTCGGTTCAGTCCATTTTTCAGGTTTATATGTCCCAAATATGTGCCTTTCTCCTCATTTAGCCAAGTCTCATTATTGCAGTAACACTACATTGATGATTTATTTGCTGCAGATATTCTTTGATTGCAGTAAAGGTAGTGTACATACTGCTGCTGTGATCCTCCATTTGAATGAGTTTGTTGGGTCAGTATCTGTGTGCGTCAGTTATTGTTATTGAATGTGTCTCCCATGCTCTGGATCAGACTCGGGCTCCTCAGGCGTGCCATCAGGTTTACACATATCTTACAGTTTGTCACCCGTGTGCTGTGTGTTTTGTTTTACTTTCTCTGTATCTGGTTTTTAATTATTTTTTTTTGTATTTTCTGCATTCCTTTTAGTTAAGTGGTCCTTTATACACGCATTAGTTCCTTTCAGCGTCCTTCCCTGTTTCACCAAAGCTACTTTGTGCTTTCACAAACCTCATGTCTCGATGGACAGCCAATCAGATCCTCCGGCTCAGGACTGGGGTCATTTTTTGTGTCTTCCACTTGACTTTTTTGTTCCATAATCTTCAGGATCTTTTAATAAATTTCAAATGTGTGTCTTACTGCGTCCCTCAGCAGTGATGAGAGAGGCCCTGCTGCAGCTCAACAACCCCCCCACGACCATCAGAACGTCATGACAGGTGAACACCTGACAGAAAATCAATCCACATTTTTGCACAGATTTGGGCTTTTAAAGGCATGTGGTCCTAAACTTTTGATCAGCTGCAGAACAAACTATTTCAGTTTAATTGTTGTTTTCAATAAAATGTTTCCTCAACCTTTCCCTGTCTCACTCCCATTTCTTGTTGCTTATTGAAGCTCCACTTGAACCTTGTTAAGATCCAACCATGAAAATATGACCATTTATGCAGCTGGTCTTAGACTTTTGATCAGGACTGTATCTTATTTCTAAGCCTGATTTATGAATGTTTGAATACAAAATATAAAGCTAAATTCAACATTCAATAACACAGGTTAACACTGAATACTGCAGGTCACTCACGGTTCTGCAGTGGCCCTCAGGCTCAGGCCCACACACAGGAGCCACCTCCACCACACGCCGCTGCTGTCGGGACGTCCCATCTCCAAAATCCAGACTGAACTCAACAAACAGTCCTTTTCAAACCTCACACTGTGGCTCCTCCTCCAGCACTCAAACCTGGACTGTGGCTCCTCCTCCAGCACTCACAGACCTGGACTGTAGCTCCTCCTCCAGCACTCACAGACCTGGACTGTAGCTCCTCCTCCTGCACTCAGACCTGGATTGTAGCTCCTCCTCCAGCACTCACAGACCTGGACTGTAGCTCCTCCTCCTGCACTCAGACCTGGACTGTAGCTCCTCCTCCAGCACTCACAGACCTGGACTGTGGCTCCTCCTCCAGCACTCACAGACCTGGACTGTGGCTCCTCCTCCAGCACTCAGATCTGGACTGTGGCTCCTCCTCCAGAACTCAGACCTGGACTGTGGCTCCTCCTCCTGCACTCAGACCTGGACTGTGGCCTCCCTCCGCACCTCAGACCTGGACTGTGGCTCCTCCTCCAGCACACAGACCTGGACTGTGGCTCCTCCTCCTGCACTCAGACCTGGACTGTGGCTCCTCCTCCAGCACTCACAGACCCGGACTGTGGCTCCTCCTCTTGCACTCAGACCTGGACTGTGGCTCCTCCTCTGCCTAGACCTCACCAGGACCTGGACTGATCTGGGTCTCATTTATAAAATTGAACTTGGAATTCTAACTAAACGTGCATGTACGGACAAACACAAACATCCTCTATGATGCTCATGTCTCTCTGACTCAGACGGACTTTTGCCTCGTCTCCAAGTCCAGACACACAAAGCTCAGAGTTTTAAGACCAAACCGTTCATTTCAAGTTGTCTTTTCATAGATCTAGAACTTAATGTTCAAAGTTACGTACGCAACATTTTTGTATGTACACACTTTATAAATAAGACCCCTGGTCCGGTTTAATATTCTCCTCAGTCAAAATCAATGCATTTGACAAAAACGAACAAGTTGAAAAACCTGCAAACTCTGTGTTACAAAAGGTCACACAACGGAAAAGGAATTATAATGTGTTCCACTGAGGATTTGTTATTCAAATTTGTTATTTTGACCTGTTGGGGAGTTTTTTTGTCATTTTCTACACTTAAATTGGCCATAACCGCTTCTTTTCTAGATATATTGGATAATTTTATATTAAAAACCTTAGTTTGGCCCATATTTAAAAAAAAAAAAAAAAAAAAAAAATATATATATATATATATATATATATATATATATATATATATATATATATATATATATTTATATACTCTATACTAATTGGTTGAAAAAGTATGACATAATTTGTTTTTACCTTTCTCCCACTTCTTCTGTTGCCATTTTCCTCATTGACTTATAACAGCCGTTTCTAATTGCTCTGCAGTGACACTGTACAATTATTTCATTTTTTCCCTTTTCACAACAGATGGAATTTTTTTTAGTTTATTCTGAAATGACTCAGTTTATCTCCGTTAAAAAAGAGCTGTGTGAAGAGAGTTTGCCCAGGCTTCTCTGGGGCTTTATGTAAATACAGACACCTCCCTCTTACACCTTTGGGCAACAAAAGGGTTAACATTTCCACATAAAAGTCTACTCTGGTTTGGCCCCAAAATTCACAAAATTTAAAATAAACAAATAACATTTTTATTTAATTGAACACATCTATAGTTCTTATATATTTACACTGAATATGCATTTAGACATTTATTTACAACTGCACCTTTAAGGTAGTTCATTCAGCTTTAAGCGCACACGATACATTTTCATCAGTAGAGGAAGTTTAACTCAGAGATGATCTGCTGCAAAGGGAGTCCTGGATTATCACCCGATGATGTCACAAGGTGGAACAAAGTGCTGTTAGCTCTGAAGAAGGAGAAACAAGTAAACAAAAGAATGATCTTGAGGAGGACACATATTCTTCTAAATGTACTTTTCTCTCTTTTACCCTGTTCTACCGTAGCTCCTGGTCAAACCTGCAGCTGTATTCAGCGTCACTCACACTTGCTCCATTAATCCTGTTTACGAGCTACTCTTCTCTTAGCCTCACTAAAACATACAGTTTACAATTTCACACATTTGTGACGTCAAGGGCTGAGATCCAGAAGCGTGTGCTGTCCATAAATCACCAGCTTTTAACCACTTAAAATGCAGCTCAAGATCATTAGGAAGTAGAAGAAGAGAGCACATTACGCCGGTGCTCTGGCTTCTGTCGGCGCTGAATGTAGAGGGTTTTATAATAAAGTAGATTTCTCAGGACACAATCTAAACCAGGACTATTCAACTTTATTTCACCTTAGGACAGAAACAACATCTGCATAACTGAACTAGGACCAAACCAGGTCTAAACCAGGTCTAAACCAGGACTAATCCAGGACTAAACCAGGTCTAAACCAGGACTGAACCAGGTCTAAACCAGAACTAAACCAGGACTGAACCAGAACTAAACCAGGACTGAACCAGGTGTAATCCAGGTCTAAAACTGGACCAAACCAAGTCTAAAAACGGACTAAACCACTAACAAGACATAAAATATTTTCTATATTTTTGAAGACTGGTTGAAGGCCGGATCATGTCCCCTGGCGGGCCTGATTTGGCCTTCGGTTGAATAGCCCTGATCTAAACCAATGAAGAGTTTTTTGGCTATTTCTTATTATTTATCTTCAGCCAAATCCAGCGTGTTCGTTTACTGTAAGAGTGGAGCGTTTAGCAGTCAACAATTACTACACTATATAACTAATAACACATACCAGTATAATGATGGCCAGGATTCGACGAGTTACAATCAAAAGATTTATTTCCCTAATACAAAATCATCTATACAGAGCTCCGGATGTTTCTGGGCCCTAAAAATGGTTATTCTCGCCTCTATCTCCCCAGAACATAACCACTGGCTCAGTCCATCCGTATTTAACACATCGCACATGAATAATACATGAATATGCAAGAAGAGGCGATGTCATCCTTCTTGGAGTCTTCTGATGGGGGGTTTAACGTAAAGTTCTCCTTATATGGTGTGTGCGCAGGGAGAAGCCGTTTTGTTTATCTTACACACACAGACATTCCTGAGATTGGGGCCAAAATGGAGACTTCACAACTAGTTTGGATGTTACCTGAAACTCAATAACTGACATGTTGTACAACAAAAAGAACCTCTGCAATTCATCTTACATAAGTAAAACTATAAAACCATTATTTTATAATTATAAAATATAAAAAAGTCTTCAAATATAAAAGTATAAAAATATAAAACCCTTCAATTCTTCCTTCTGAGGTCTCCAAAGACCTCAAAATCAAACCTTCAAGTGTACATGGTCGACATAGTCCTTACATATGACATGGATGCACAGAACATTTTTCTCAGAACATCATGTAGCTTTAAACCTTCACATTTCAATCCCATGTGCACACAACTCGAAATCTGCAACGATAAAACACAAAACACTTCCAAAACAATTATTCATTAATAAAATCAATACCACATTCTCCATCACAGTTGTCCTCAGGATCCTGCCAGTCTGGGGCCAAACCTGTCTTCTCAGACATTTCCACATCATCTCTGTCACCCCCTTCAGGGGAGGGCCTTACTCCCGTGGAGTGGATGTTTCGAGAGTAAAAGATACCTCCTGTGGTGGTGCTGCCTAGAGCCCTAGACAACATACCTCTAATAATGGGAATAACACAACAACAAACAATACCGAGTATAACGAAGAAAATCAAAACCATAACAACAAATCTTTGAAGGATGTGACTCCAGGAGCCGGAGAATAGCCAATCTCCAAACCCATTGTTTGGAGATGCCTGGGACTCTAAATAATTCCTAAGACCTTTCACCTTTTCTCTAATGTGTGTCCAATTGCCGGTTTCATCTGGAATAAGTACAACAGTGGTCTATGCCTACAGCTGCACACATACCTCCCTGTTCAGCATAAAGACCATCTAAGGCCACACGGTTTTGCATGGCTACTGAGGCTACTGCCTTTAATTCAGAGCCATCCTCCAATTGTTTCAATGTGTCATCTACAATTTCGGCTAAATCTTCAATTGCCCAATATAACATATTCATTTTGTGGGCGTTGGTTGCTGTACCTACTTGTGGAATCAAGGTACCCAACCAACCTCTGAAGTCAGAAATTAAGGGGTCACGACCTTCTCCAATAGCTGGTATGTATGCTTGGCCTAAAGTTTTATTTCCTACTTTTAAGACTCGTTTAACTCTTACATACTTGTGGGGGTTATGGTGGCCATTTTTTTTTACCATCTCTTGCATTAAATCATCTGAAAAAAACTAAGGAAGAAGGTGCCAGTCTGGCTAATGTACATGTGCCGCACCAATTTGTAGGTAATACTAAATAAGAATTAATGCCACATGTCCAAACATACCCATGAGGAGTAGGTGAGCCCTCCTTTCCTGGAGGCGTGAGAATCACAGTAGAGCTCTTTGCCAGGTTTAGGATCTTATGTACGTCTTGCCACCAGTTTTGTGAGTCTCGGGGCCAAGAGTTAGGACCTATTTCATACTTACAGGATGATTTACCTTAAGATCTGGTACCACTACAACTACGAGTGTAACAGACTTGGGCAGGTAATGGTTGTCTATAAAAGTGGAGCCCTCTCCCCACTCTGCTATTAGTTTGTCTAGTCCAATTTGCTGGGTTTCTCCACACTGTTAAATTAGCTGCATGCATCCATTGGCTACACTCAGGTAAGTGAGAACTAGAATCACGGGCCATAATTCTTCCTAAATACAATATACAAAGTGATTCTTGTAATCCAGCTGGCACTGCCACCGAGGTGGGAGATTCATCTGCATGATGTGGCTTAAAGGAGCAAACCCAACAAGGTGAAGTTACATTAACTTTTTTTGCTGTATAATGAGCTACCTTTAACCATTTATTTTGTAGATGTGAATGCGATCCGATTAGTGAGCGCCTTCTCCTGGAACCATTTCCTTCTGCAATCATAAACAAAGTCACATTTTTTACAACATCAGTATTATTATCATTTATACATTTGATTGTCCAGTCATCAATCCGACCAGGGGTCTGTATGTCCGCTACTTTTGCTCGTAAGGATTTAATGTTTTTTCCATTGTTACAATGCATTAGTTTGCGTTCATTCAAACCAGATCCAGCTAGAGTCAAACATATCACTATTCCAATGAGTAGTAGCGTTACCAGGACACACAGCCACACTGGGCATTGATGAAAAAGTCTTGGAGAAGGCCTGGAAGATGTAAACCATCTGCGAAAAGTAAGAGAGACGGATATAGATCTATTTTGAGGTTTGGTCTGTTTTGTCTTTAGTATTTTGGGTATCCCCACCCCCTTCAGTGGGACCTCCGGGCCCACTTTCATAGTATGGTTTGGCAAAGGAGTGGTGGTACCAATGAGGTTTTCCGTGTACTTTGAAAGCATGGGAGCTGCGGTGCATCACTTCGAAAGGTCCAATGTAACGAGGGGAGGACCAAGATGGACGAACAGCCTGCTTTATGTAGACCTGAGAAGGAAGATTTACAGTGTGATCATACACCAAAGTGGGAGTTGGATCAACAGTTTGTGAAGTAACAAGAGATTTCAGAGCTTCAAAGTAAGGTTTATACTGAAAAAATTGAAGTACCTCAGGCAAAGCTGGGTCTAATGCTTTATTAGGTGAAGGCATACAACGGCCATGAGTCAATTCATAAGGAGAAAACCCTGTGCGTTTGTTGACCATTGAATGCATAGCCATTGTTGCCGCGGGCAAATGAACCAACCAATTCTGTGATTTAGTGTCATGACACATTTTTGCGAGAATATTCTTTAAAGTTCTGTGACAACGTTCAACCATGGAGTTACCCATAGGGTGGTAGACTGCAGAAAAGGTTTTTGAGATGCCCAAAAGATAACATACCTCAGCCACTTCTCGGGAGGTAAAGTGCTTACCATTGTCTGTGTGAGCTTCACTAGGGACGCCATGGTTAGGAATCCAATCAGTAACCAGTGACTGAACAACCACAGAAGAGGTTTCAGCCTTACAAGGATAAAACTGAGCCCATCCTGAGAATGTATCAATGATGAAAAGAAGAAAACGCTTCCCTTTACAGGGTGTTAACATGTCAGTGAAGTCCAAATGTATAACTTGACCGGGATACTGGCCCGAACGTAACTTACCCATGTTCTTAACGTGTGGATAGGGGTTGAACATTGAGCATGACACGCAAGTGCGTGTGAATGCTCCACAGAGAGCAGCAGGTTTAGGATGGTAATACAAACCTTTAAGTTGGCGTTGCATTTCAAAGGCACAAACATGGGATTTGCCATGTAGTGAGGAAAGAACATCAAAAGTCATGTTAGGAGACAAATAAGGAAGGCCTGTAGGACCACGGAAGACGCCGTCTTCATATGCATCAGCGTCCAAAACATTTCCCCCAAAACTAGGGTCTTCACTGGCGTGTCTGAGCTGAATTTCAGAGGTAGTGAGTGGGGCTGGGGCTAGTTTGGGCATGTCACACAAAGCAAAAAGTGTGCTAGGCACCATAGGGGTGCTTTCCAGAGTAACGACCGAGTCAGGGTTAACAGAGGCCCCCTTAAAGCGCCAAAAGTCAAGTTCCCCAGGTTGGGCCAAGGATTGGACAGCCTGTAACAAAGGAATAGTCGGGACAGAAGAAACCATAGCAACATTTATAGAACCAACGTAGCCATCAGCAGTCTTAGCTGCAACATCACCGGCAGCATTGCCCAAAGATGTCATAGATCCCTTTTTACAATGGCCTGGGACCTTCACTACAGCAAGTTGGCATGGTTGCATCAGATGGGATGAGACTAACTCCCACAAATCTTTATGAGCGATGGGCGTGCCCTGTGCTGTTAGGAAACCTCCCCGACGCCAAACAGGAAGGTCTCTATGGAGCCCTCCATAGACATACTGGGAGTCTGTAAAGATAGTGCATGCAAGATCACCAGCATATTGTAGGGCCAATAAAACAGCCATGAGTTCAGCATATTGAGCTGAGAAACCAGTTTCAGGGCCCCAAGAGGCCACAGTAGGAATAGAGTTTGAGTCAATAAACTGGACAACTGCCGCAGCAGCACGCAGAGAGCCGTCAGAATGACGGTGACAATGTCCATCCGTAAAAAGCAGCAAAGAAGACTGAATGGGTGTGCGAAATATATCAGGTCGTAAAGAAAGTTCAGCCTTAGAGTGGACTTCACAATTGTGAGGTGTGCCTTTTGTAGCCAACCCAGTTGAGGCATTGGCCAGGTCCACCGGGGCATACATAAGATTTGGAGCCGTCAAAATAGGTGATAGCCTCTGTTGTCTCTGAGGTGTAAGAGCAAAAAGTTTAGACTGTACATAAGCCACAACAGAATGTTGAGTATAAACCGTCAACGGATGTCCCATAACAAGATGGGCACATTTAGCCAAAAGCTTGGCTAATGTGTCAGCGTACAAAGCACAGGATGCAGACTTTTTAGCAACCGGATCCAAAAGTGTAGAAACATACAATAAAATCCTATGTGTACCATCGCTGTCTTTTTGCCACAAAGTGGCGTACCCTGAGGTTTCTGTCAATGTTGTGTCCAAGTGAAATGGTTTTGAATAGTCTGGTACTGCCAAATTAGCACAAGAAGCCAAACTTTGTTTTAATGTAGTAAAAGCTAAATCCACTCCAGGGGCGCATTGAGCTCACGCACACCAGCTGACTTGATAATGGCCCTCAAAGGGGCGGTTTTGCCTGTAAAATCAGGAACATGACCTCGGGAGTAGTTGGCAAGGCCCAGGAATGAGAGGAGCCCTTGTACTGTCTCTGGTCTTGGTGCTGATAAAATAGCCTGTTTTTGTGAGGGCGAGGGTTGAATACTACCAGAGCAGATGACCTTACCTAAGAAAGTTACCTGAGGCCTGCAACACTGCAATTTAGATTTGGACACTTTAAAGCCATGGCGCAAGAGTTGGGAAAGAACATTAGACGTGGTAATCAAACACTCGGTGGATGAGGTGGATGCAATTAAAATGTCGTCAACGTATTGAATGACTACGTTCCCTTCAGGTACTATGGTGTCTGCAAGACAACGTTTTAGACAATCATTAAAGATGCCAGGGCTATTCCGATGCCCTTGAAGGAGTACTATGTACTGCAGTTTGACACCACAATGGGTGAAAGCAAATTGATATCTGCTTTCTTCTGCCAATGGAATAGAATAAAACGCGTGTTTTAAATCTATCACCGAAAAGTATTTCATGTCAGGAGTCAGAATGGACAGGACTTTGTGTGGGTCTGGCACTGGCAAAAGCGGAGTTATAGTGACATCATTCACTTTACGTAGATCATGTGCTGGCCTAAAAGTGCCATCTGATTTTGGGACTGGGTTCAGGGGAGTGTTCCAGGTTGAATTTGAAATTTCAAGAACCCCTGCTTCCCATAAGTCTCTAAGCGCCTGATCTACTCCTTCAAACTGCTGTCTGTTACTATATTTTCTTTGAGGGACATAAACTTTACTGCCTGGTTGGACATTGAGAACCACAGGTTCTACAGAAAGACAGCGGCCAATATCAGAACCGCTAGAAGCCCATAGTTCTTTTGGAAATTTAGACAACATTTCTGCGGCAGATTCATGATCAGTAAGCTCGCGGCCATGTGACCGGTCCAAAGTCTCCTCATCCATTAACAGAGTGTCAATTACATTTGATAATGGAATCATGTAGGCCTCAGCCGAAGTACTGTGGAACAAATTTGGAATAGATGTTGGTTTCCAATCAACAACACGATTAAGCCTCCAAGTGAGGGGACCTAATTCACGGGCTTCAAAGCCAGGACCCAAGAAAAGAGAACAATGTGGGTCTGTTTGTGTGTCACGTTTGTAATAGAGCTGTAGCTCGTCAGGCAGTTTTACAGAGGCTACAACCCCAGTTTTGTGAACGTAGAGACAGCTAGTAGTTATTAGAAATTCTCTACCTCTAAGCTGGGTGTTAAAGATTTCTTCATAAACCTCGTCATCCTGTCTGTCATAAAACAATGTGACATGATATGGGTCAGTTGGAGTTGTAAATGGGTAGCAGGTGGAGAACCATGGCTTCCACAGCAGCATGGAGGAGTACAATCTCTCCTCTTCAGTTGTTTGTGGCTGTAACAGGCCCCAATATATTTTTGCCGTTTGTGGTGTTGAAGATTGAGTGAGGAAAACACGGTGACATGCTTGTCCAGAGCAGGTAGCTGATTGTCCATTCGGCCAGGTGTAAGCCCACCAGGAGTACAGAGAATATCAGCTCCAGTCGTCTGTAGAATGTCTCTGCCCATCAAACTGACAGGTGTTTGTGGCGAATATATAACAGGCATAATGAAGTTTTGGCCAGCAATCGAAAAAGTCAATGGTTTGGTAATTCGTAGAGGTGTTGATTGTCCCATGAGTCCTGAGAGATGGATGCTCTTGTTACTGAGCTGTGAATGATGTATAGTTTTAACAGTAGAATGTGTGGCTCCTGTATCCACCAACATCATTGTTTTTTCGCCACCCACCTCTACAGTGACAAATGGTTCTGGGATGGCGACAAGACTCATTGGGCCCCCCTAGTATCCTTCATTTTCTCCCGCCCCACCATAATACTGGCCTTGTTGCACCCATGGTGGCGGATTGGAGGGGCCCTGCTGTGTCCAAGGAGCTCGATCCTGGGGTCCCTGTGGTCCTGCGGGGAATCTGGTCCGGTGCCCGGGGCGTGCTCTACAATCACGGCTAAAATGTCCAGGGCGGCCACAATTATAACAGACATCTCCACTCTGCTGTTGTCCACCAAAGCTCATTCCTGCTCCCCTACCTCTACTTTGGCTTCTAAAATTCCCTCTTCCTCTGCCCTGTCTATTTTGTCCGTTTCCCTGATAAGGGTGTGGTGGTGTAACGTATAAGACGCTTACAGGTGCTTGGACAGGTGCAGGTGTGATGCTGGGGATGTCAGTAGGTGCTGGTGTTGTAGCCACCAACTGCGTTTTGACCTGGTCTTTCTTTTTAGCAGTAGCTTGCTGCCTGGCTTCAGAGATTTGCAGTCTAAGTAACTCCTGCTGTAATTGTGTAGTTTTGTCTTGAGCCTCTTTTTGTTGTTGATTGTATAAATCAGCATGGTGTCTAAAATGTGTCAAAAATTGAGTGCTGTCAGCCACTAAACCCGGCACAGCTTTTAATGCTGTTTGAATTTGGGCTGGCAAGGCGGCCAGAACCTGCTGCAGAAATAAGCATGTAGTTTGTGGGTTCCTCAGAGGATGTGTGTGCATAGAATTTATGTATGCATTAATGCATTGGTCCATGTATGTACTTGGACATGTGCCTGGAGTAAACGGAGCCAATGTTGGTGGTGTGGGCGTGGTTAAGGGAAACCTAAGTTTGAGATGGTCTAATAGCACCTCTGCATGAGGCTCAAAGGGATCTTCAATAGGTGTGTCATTCAGAGCTATATCCCTCAAAATCTGCTCCGTAACGTGATGTGAGGAACATTCAGTAAGTAGTTGCTTCACATCTCCCAGTGCCAGAGTCATGTGACCCGTCTGAGCTCGTAGAGCTACGTACCATGACATGCCTCCTTGAGACAGTGGTGGTAATTTTTCTTTAATCAAGGCCATATCAGCGCCCCCTAAGGGTTTGTAAACCCTAGGGATTTGCCTATCAGCGCCTACAGGGCCTGTTGCTAGTAGTGGATAATTATATACGTGTGGACGTGTCACTGGGTATAAACTTGCTGATTTTAATTTAGGTAATTTGGCTAATGTATCTTTATTTTGTTGTAGCTCTTTCCGTAAAGCTATCATGGTTTTCTCGGCCTCCTCAATTTGTGTCTGCCAGCTTGCCTTCTCACTATCCTCTGTAGGAATGTTTCTTCGCAAAAATGTGATAGTAGCTTGGAGGTTGTAAATTTCCTGATTTAGACCATTTATTTTAGATTGCATGTCATAACTCTCAACATTGCATCCACCTTCATCTTCCTCATCCGTGTCGAACAAAGTTACCGTGGCTGCCTTAGATTTTGTAACCTTTGATTCTACTACCGGGTCTTTCTTTTGCACCGCCAGCTCTTGTAATTGTTCACTTAATTTAGTCAATTCTTGGACCGTATTGTCCTTATATTCTTGTCTCAAATCTTTTTGTAATAACTCAAGCTGCTGTTGCTGAGCCTGCAAACCCTCACTTACTTCCTGTTTTGTGTCCTGTACTTGCTTAAACAGCTGTGCTACATGTTCTAGAACTGTGGCTGCTGTTGTGTCTTGTTGAAACAGGTCGCGCTTCTTTGCTAATTTTTGTTTCTCTTCTTTTGACAATGAGAGTTGTTTAAGAACTAACTTCAGTCTAACACCGGCGCCACCAGCAGGTGGTGCCGTTGGATTACTTACCTCGATGTACGAGGGCGGCGCTCCGTCCTGGGAAGGAGGAGGACCGGCTCCTTTTGTCTGTTTGGGCGGATCGAACGCAGTTGTCTCCGCCCACATCACTCTCAGCACGTCCGCCAAGGGACGGCACGACTTCAATCTCCTTTTCAGCTCTGCTCTCCTTTTCTCCATTTTCTTCCGTTCCTCTGTAATCAATCCTTTATTTAACAATTCACGTTCTACATCCTGTTGGTTTCCAACCGTAACTTCCACCAGCGCTACCACAAGTGCCGTAAACTTACCGAGTGGCAAAGCACGGTTTACATCCTCTCCTCCCTCTTTCAATCCACATTCACAAACTTCAACCAATTCACCTACCTTACCTTTCTTGTACCACGCTGATTGTCCCAGACGTGGCCATGCTTTACCAATCCAGTCCTTTGGTAATAACTGTACTTTTCCCGACATTTTATTCTACAATTAATTAATTATTCTAACAATAAACGTAGTTTCATATGCCAATATTTCATCACAACCCCCGCCCAAGATCAATGTCTCGCGTAACTGATTGTGATAGGCGTCTAAACCTGCTAATTTTTTTGGGCTCTTATCAGCTTAGCCTCTATAAGGTTTTATCAGCTCCCCAGTCTGACCACGTTTCCCCAGTAACGTTTTAATTTGCTTACCGCGTCCGGTTTGCAGGGAGATATCACCTACGTGGGTCCGTAGACCGTTTTAGAGCGTATTACGCAACGCGTGACTCTTTCAATTATTCTTATTCACAACTACGTTATTAATCAAACACAACAATGTATACTTATACGACTTCCCTTCTACAGTCTACAGTCAAAATTGACCTAAATGAACCAATGCAAGGATCTTCCCCATTGTTTCACTAAATTTGGAAAAATATGCCAATAGACTTACTTTGATCTCTTTAAAAAGGAGAGAATCAAAATAGTCTTACCTTATTTCAGTTTTGGGGCCCCAGGGAAAATCCAAACATCAGCCGTGGAGTGTAGATCTGGTATGTCTGCCGCAATGTTTATTGAGATGGTCCGGTCCGTAATCCAGTCCGCGTTGACCAACGCTCCCCCTTCAGTCAACGTCCGGGGTCACCATTTGAAGAGTTTTTTGGCTATTTCTTATTATTTATCTTCAGCCAAATCCAGCGTGTTCGTTTACTGTAAGAGTGGAGCGTTTAGCAGTCAACAATTACTACACTATATAACTAATAACACATACCAGTATAATGATGGCCAGGATTCGACGAGTTACAATCAAAAGATTTATTTCCCTAATACAAAATCATCTATACAGAGCTCCGGATGTTTCTGGGCCCTAAAAATGGTTATTCTCGCCTCTATCTCCACAGAACATAACCACTGGCTCAGTCCATCCGTATTTAACACATGGCACATGAATAATACATGAATATGCAAGAAGAGGCGATGTCATCCTTCTTGGAGTCTTCTGATGGGGGGTTTAACGT
This sequence comes from Rhinogobius similis, assembly GCA_019453435.1. Taxonomy (NCBI): domain Eukaryota; kingdom Metazoa; phylum Chordata; class Actinopteri; order Gobiiformes; family Gobiidae; genus Rhinogobius; species Rhinogobius similis. The sequence goes on from CM033625.1 coordinate 35,664,493, forward strand.
AAAGTTCTCCTTATATGGTGTGTGCGCAGGGAGAAGCCGTTTTGTTTATCTTACACACACAGACATTCCTGAGATTGGGGCCAAAATGGAGACTTCACAACTAGTTTGGATGTTACCTGAAACTCAATAACTGACATGTTGTACAACAAAAAAAACCTCTGCAATTCATCTTACATAAGTAAAACTATAAAACTATTATTTTATAATTATAAAATATAAAAAAGTCTTCAAATATAAAAGTATAAAAATATAAAACCCTTCACCAATACAAAACAAATAATGCAGAATATGTGTCTAACATAACTCAGAGTCAGACGAGTTTTGCAGAACATCGTACCTTTCATTCTCTGTGACGCTGACATGAATCTCTGCGGCTCACGGCTTCTTCAGATACTGTAGTCACAAACAAACATGAATAAAAGCGTGCGTTTGAGTAAAGGTGAGTTTGGAGCCAGACCTTGTTGAGGACCCAGTCTGCGTCGGCGATGGCTCGATGAATGATCACCTGGATTCTCTGGGGATCGTCTTCATCCGTGTGACTGTTGTAGCCCTGGGGAAGAACCCAAGAAAAGGTTAAATATGCCTGGAAGAAAAAAGAAGTCGACCATAACATATGTTCAACGATAACCGTACTACAGAGCAAAACATTGTCCAGTTATTATCAGACAGGTGTTCCTCACAGGGCGTGTTCCCCACCTGTCTGAGGGCGTGTTTCTCACCTGTCTGAGAGCGTGTTCCTCACCTGTCTGAGGGCGTGTTCCTCACCTGTCTGAGGGCGTGTTCCTCACCTGTCTGAAGGGGTGTTCCTCACCTGTCTGAAGGCGTGTTCCCCACCTGTCTGAGGGCGTGTTTCTCACCTGTCTGGGGGTGTGTTTCTCACCTGTGTGAGGGCGTGTTTCTCACCTGTCTGAGGGTGTGTTTCTCACCTGTCTGAGGGCGTGTCTCTCACCTGTCTGGGGGCGTGTCTCTCACCTGTCTGGGGGCGTGTTTCTCACCTGTCTGAGGGGGTGTCTCTCACCTGTCTGGGGGCATGTCTCTCACCTGTCTGGTGGGGGCGTGTCTCTCACCTGTCTGGTGGGGGCGTGTTTCTCACCTGTCTGAAGGGGTGTCTCTCACCTGTCTGGGGGCGTGTCTCTCACCTGTCTGGGGGCGTGTCTCTCACCTGTCTGGGGGCGTGTCTCTCACCTGTCTGGGGGCGTGTCTCTCACCTGTCTGGGGGAGTGTCTCTCACCTGTCTGAGGGCGTGTATCTCACCTGTCTGGGGGCGTGTCTCTCACCTGTCTGGGGGCCTGTCTCTCACCTTTCTGGGGGGCGGGTTTCTCACCTGTCTGGGGGCGTGTCTCTCACCTGTCTGGGGGCATGTCTCTCACCTGTCTGGGGGCGTGTCTCTCACCTGTCTGAGGGCGTGTCTCTCACCTGTCTGGGGGCGTGTCTCTCACCTGTCTGGGGGCGTGTGAGGGAGTGTTTCTCACCTGTCTGGGGGCATGTCTCTCACCTGTCTGGGGGCGTGTCTCTCACCTGTCTGAGGGCGTGTCTCTCACCTGTCTGGGGGCGTGTCTCTCACCTGTCTGAGGGCGTGTTTCTCACCTGTCTGAGGGCGTGTCTCTCACCTGTCTGGGGGCGTGTCTCTCACCTGTCTGGGGGCGTGTCTCTCACCTGTCTGGGGGCGTGTCTCTCACCTGTCTGAGGGCGTGTCTCTCACCTGTCTGTGGGCGTGTCTCTCACCTGTCTGAGGGCCTGTTTCTCACCTGTCTGAGGGCGTGTCTCTCACCTGTCTGGGGGCGTGTCTCTCACCTGTCTGGGGGCGTGTCTCTCACCTGTCTGAGGGCGTGTCTCTCACCTGTCTGGGGGCGTGTCTCTCACCTGTCTGGGGGCGTGTGAGGGAGTGTTTCTCACCTGTCTGGGGGCATGTCTCTCACCTGTCTGGGGGCGTGTCTCTCACCTGTCTGAGGGCGTGTCTCTCACCTGTCTGGGGGCGTGTCTCTCACCTGTCTGGGGGCGGGTTTCTCACCTGCCTGGGGGCGTGTCTCTCACCTGTCTGGGGGCGTGTCTCTCACCTGTCTGAGGGCGTGTGAGGGAGTGTTTCTCACCTGTTTGTGGGCGTGTCTCTCACCTGTCTGGGGGCGTGTCTCTCACCTGTCTGAGGGCGTGTGAGGGAGTGTTTCTCACCTGTTTGTGGGCGTGTCGCTCACCTGTCTGGGGGCGTGTCTCTCACCTGTCTGGGGGCGTGTCTCTCACCTGTCTGAGGGCGTGTGTCTCACCTGTCTGAGGGCGTGTTTCTCACCTGTCTGGTGGCGTGTTTCTTCTCACCTGTCTGGGGGCGTGTCTCTCACCTGTCTGGGGGCGTGTCTCTCACCTGTCTGGGGGCGTGTCTCTCACCTGTTTGTGGGCGTGTCTCTCACCTGTCTGGGGCGTGTCTCTCACCTGTCTGGGGGCGTGTCTCTCACCTGTCTGGGGGCATGTCTCTCACCTGTCTGGGGGCGTGTCTCTCACCTGTCTGGGGGCGTGTCTCTCACCTGTCTGGGGGCGTGTCTCTCACCTGTCTGTGGGCGTGTCTCTCACCTGTCTGGGGGCGTGTCTCTCACCTGTCTGGGGGCGTGTCTCTCACCTGTCTGGGGGCGTGTCTCTCACCTGTCTGAGGGCGTGTCTGTAGTGCTGCTGCATGGCTGTCGAGGGCAGGAGTCTGCAGCAGCGGAGCAGACATCTGTAAAGCTGGACCGGAGTCTGGATCAGTTCTGCTCCGGCCAACGGCATCTCAAGAAAACAGAAACAAACTAAACAGAATAAATGAAAAGGGGATGCACTAAAACCACAGAATAAACCAAGGATGAATAAATATGCAGTTCTATTTATCAATAATATCTAATATTATTAATGTTGTTGTTTTAGTGTCGAACATGACGTCTGAGTGGAAAATAGACCTGGATTAGTTCCTTCAGGTTTAGTTTCTGAACTTACTGTGGTTTAGTCCTGTTTTAGTCCAGGTTTAGTCCATGAACTAAACCCATTCATTTTAGCCTTGGCTCAGACCATAGACCGTACATCCACTTAGGTCCCAGTTTAGTCCCTGGTTCAGCCCTAATTTAGTCCCGGTTTAGCCATGATTTTAGTCCAAATTCATTGAAAGGAAAGTTCAAGTTTGTTGTTCTAAAATGTCATGAAAAGATTCCTGCCTTTAAAAAAAAAAAAAATTGTCTCTGTAAGATTCACATTATCTCTTTTTAATTCGGTCTGAAAATCTAAATTTGTAAAGATCATTCGTTTGTTAGATGTGATTGCATTTGTCCTTAAATGACATCTCACATTTTAACCTGTTTTTTAACCTTTTTTTATCGTCTCAGCGTCACTTTAACGTCCAGGCTTTGACTTCGGCAGCGACAGAGTGTAAAGAATCCAAACTAAAAAGAGAAACTTACTGTATTCAGTCAAATTCCTACAAAGAAATCCAGAAAATCGTCCAGGACCATAGAACTATAATAAAACCTGGAAGATGAAACCAAGATGGCCGTCCTGTTTATCCCTATGGAGAGTGCTCATTGGCTCATGACCCCAAAAAAGTTTCTTACTTCCGCATTTACGTCCTGATACGGAGGCTGCCATCTTTGTTTTAGGGCGCCACGTGACCACAATCCCCCACTTCATATAAAAACGGTAATTTTGGTGATTTTAGAAACGGTAGAAAAGAACATTTCCTTCTATTTTATTTAAATACCGATAATAATTCAGTCCTGTCTGCAATTATAATGTGCAATTTTAGAAAAAGGCTGGTTCCAAGAGACTGCAGTACCTCGCACGGCCACTAATCAATCTGGGACCACAGACAGAGGGGGCGTACCTTATCCAGTTCATTTAATATATCCATGTCCAGGACTTACAAAACTACGGCGGCCATGACCGGAAGTGCGTCATGTTGTTGTCAAGTTTGAACAGAAACAGCGCCGTTCAGTGGCGAGCAATGGAACTGAAGTACACTTCTGGGAAAAAAAAAATAAATAAAATAAAAAATTAGGCAATTAGGTAAAATTGGTTGGTTAAATTAGGCGTTGATTTTTTTTAAATTGGTGTCTGGTGAAAAAGAAGAGAAAAGAATAATTATAATTTTAAATAATTTGGGCTGTTTCTTGAAAATAAAAGTTTAGTAGTGACATAATGATCAAAAATAATGAAAATTGCATAATTCATAGGTATATGGTTTATTTTATTGTGATGATAGGTAACTGTACTTTAACTTTAAGTTTTAGTCAGTTAATTAAACCACACTGCATTTTATTGGATGTTAAAAAAAAAAAAGTTAAAAAAACATTTAGAATTTTGGTTTAAACACGTTTATTTTTTTGCTGGAGTCACATTGAATAAAGCGGTTTAATGAATCATTCATTGTAGAAAAGGTTTCAAAACTGGATGCTGTTTTGGAAATCAAGACAGTTCGACTTCCTTCCATCCGTTACAATTTAATGATATAATCAAATCAAATCAATTTATTTTTATAATGCCCAAAATCACAACAACAGTTGCCTCGATGGGCCACAGGTAAAAGCAGTTCAGATAACTGTCCCAGAATGCCCCTGTCCTTTGACCCTCCTTCGCGGCGAGGAAAAACTAAAAAAAAACCCTTGGGAAAAAGTAGAAACCTCGGGGAGAACCACAGTGAAGGAGAGATCCTACTCCCACGGACGGACAGGCTGCAGCTGAACTAGGACTGACATCCACTTGGACAGTGGAGCCAGAACCACTCAAGAGGGAAGGTGGCTTTAAAGAGTTCCTCCAGGCGGACAAGGAGCAGTCCACCCAGTGTAGAGAGATCCTCCAGCAGGAGATGAGGAACAGTTCATCTAAGTAGATGGAGTTCGTCCAGGCAGACGAGGTGTGGCTAATCCAGCTGTCCAGGCGGGTGGCGCATAGATCGTCCAGACAGGTGGGGGGTGGGGGTCGCCACTGGAGCAGCCGCAGTGTCTGAAACAGTCTCTACTCCCGGGGAAGTGGAGAGAAAGAGACACATGTGAACAGCAATGAACAGACTACAGTTGAAGTAATATTAAATATTGTTGATAGGTAAAGTAGGAAGAACCAGAGGATAGTGTTCAAGCTGCCATACTTCCCCCAGCAGAATTGCTCCAAGGGCAGCGTAGCTAAAACTGTAGGTTTTTATTTCTGTTCCTAACTGGCCTGACCATAAACTATTTCAAAGAGGAACGTTTTGAGCCTGGTCTTAAATGTAGAGACTGTGTCGGCCTCTTTTACATGAACAGGGAGCTGGTTCCATAACATAGGAGCTTGGTAGCTAAATGCTCGACCTCCTACTGTGCTTTTAGAGACTCTGGGGACTAACAATAGTCCAGCATTTTGAGAAATCGTAAGAGCTCTGTTTGGATGGTACGCTACTATTGCATCTTTGAGGTAGGATGGGGCCAGTATTGTTTAAAGCTTTATAAGTCAGGAGGAGGATTTTAAATTTGATTCTAAACTCAACAGGAAGCCAGTGAAGAGACTCTAACACTGGTGAAATATGATCATCTCTTTTTCTAGTACCTGTTAATAATCTTGCTGCTGCATTTTTTGAACCAGTTGGTGAAGCTTTCTAGAGCTTTTAGGATACACGTGTGTAAGCAGGGCGTTACAATAGTCTAATCTGGATGTGACAAATGCATGGATGAGTTGCATCATCTCTGGGCAGGATTTTTCTAATTTCTGGCTATGTTGACGCAAATGAAAGTAGGCTGTTTTACAGGCTTGATTATATATGTGAGCTTTGAACGAGAGATCTTTGGTCAAATAGGACCCCAAGCGTTTCTTACAGTAGAGCTGGGGGCTATAGTAGAGATATTGTCCAGAGAAACTATCTGGTCAGATAAAGAGTCTCGCAGGTGCTTAGGGCCCAGCAGAATGACTCGGTTTTTTCAGGTTGCTGAGCAGATAATTAAGAGTCATCCAAGTTTTTATGTCTTTCTGTCGCAGGCACTAAGTCTGGTTCATCACTTGATGGGTCTGATCAGGTGTTTCATTGGATAAATAAAGCCGAGTGTCATCTGCATAGCAGTGGAAGTTAATGCCATGCTTTCTGATGATCATACCTAAGGGCAGCATATAAAGTGTGAACAGAACTGGACCGAGTACTGAACTCCCGCGTGCACAATCAGGAGGGTTACTTTTTAGAACATGGGGAAGATCTCTGGTTTACATTAACAAACTGGGTACCTATCAGGATAGATAGGATTTAAAACCAGCTAAGGGCGGTTCCACTGGACACCTACATCACATTCTAACCTCTGCAGTAGAATGTTGTGGGTCGATGGTATCGTAAACGCTGAGGTCCAACAGAATCCAGGATTGAGACTCTGTCCATCATCAGCAGCTAATAACAGATCATTTGTGACTTTAACTAGTGCAGTTTCAGTGCTGTGGTACGACGTGAACCCTGACTGAAAAACTTCAAATAAATTATTGTCCTGCAGGTGGCGACAAAGCTGTTTAATCACAATTCTTTTCAAGGATTTTAGAGACAAAGGGCAGATTAGAAATAGGTCTATAGTTTGCCAGTATGTTCGGGGGTCTAGATTAGGCTTTTTCAAAAGTGGTTTAATCACTGCATATTTGAAGGACTGCGGACATAAACCGCTTTCTAGTGAAGTATTTATTATATTAAGAGCATCGTGGATTTATAATTAGGGAGAATTTCTCTTTGAGGAGTCTACTTCTGGGATTGGGTCTAAAATACAAGTTGATGTTTTGGAGGACATAATGACTGGAAGTTATCTCTGCCTGATCAACAGCAGTGAACCTATCTAGTATTACTGAAGGATTTGTATGGGACACTAGCTTTGCAGTCTGGGCTTCTGCTCAGTACTGACAGTGGGGTGAGTCATTGCATTTAGTTTATCTCTGAATAGTTGTGATTTTGCATGCTAAAGAATAGAAGAAAGTCATTGCAGCTAGAGTAACTGGATATTGAGGGTTCTACTGCGCCAGACAGTTTGTCACGCCTGGCTACAAAGGAAGAGAAAT
>CM033625.1:35671594-35836594 GCA_019453435.1 Rhinogobius similis
CACATTTGTGACACGCTCTCTATTCTTACAACCTTTTTTGACATTAACTGCACAGAAACACATTCCAGGGGCTAAATAGTTGAGAATTAGTAGTTACAAGCCTAAATCTCAATGATAACTCAAGTAGTGTCCAGTGCTGCAAAGATGTGCTTTGACGCTCACAGAGTGATTTGGCCTTAGGGTTAAGGTTAGGGTTAGGGTTAGGGTTAGGGTTAGGGTTAGCTGCACAGAAACACATTCCAGGGGCTAAATAGTTGAGAATTAGTAGTTACAAGCCTAAATCTCAATGATAACTCAAGTAGTGTTCCAGTGGTGCAGAGATGTGCTTTGACGCTCACACAGTTCGTTGGCCTTAGTAAAGCAAGAACGTGGAAACTCAATTTGTGAGAAAACCATAAGAGATATCTGAACCATTTTGTCGGACAAAGTAGAGCTTGGGAAGCTACACAACATACATTTGAAATCTCCTGTCTATCCCATAGCATTCCAGAGAAACACCCATGTTTACCCTTTTTATGCTCGCAAACGACTTTTTAGCGCCTGTGAAGCACATTTGTGACACATCTCTATTCTTACAACCCTTTTGACATTAACTGCACAGAAACACATTCCAGGGGCTAAATAGTTGAGAATTAGTAGTTACAAGCCTAAATGTCAATGATAACTCAAGTAGTGTTCCCTTGGTGCAGAGATGTGCTTTGACGCTCACACAGTGAGTTGGCCTTAGGGTTAGGGTTAGGGTTAGGGTTAGCTGCACAGAAACACATTCCAGGGGCTAAATAGTTGAGAATTAGTAGTTACAAGCCTAAATCTCAATGATAACTCAAGTAGTGTTCCAGTGGTGCAGAGATGTGCTTTGACGCTCATACAGTGAGTTGGCCTTAGTGAAGCAAGAACGTGGAAACTCAATTTGTGAGAAAACCATAAGAGATATCTGAACCATTTTGCCTGACAAAGTAGAGGTTGGGAAGATACACAACATACATTTGAAATCTCCTGTCTATCCCATAGCATTCCAGAGAAACACCCATGTTTACCCTTTTTATGCTCGCAAACGACGTTATAGCGCCTGAGAAGCACATTTGTGACACGTCTCTATTCTTACAACCTTTTGACATTAACTGCACAGAAACAAATTCCAGGGGCTAAATAGTTGAGAATTAGTCAGTACAAGCCTAAATCTCAATGATAACTCAAGTAGTGTTCCAGTGGTGCAGAGATGTGCTTTGACGCTCACACAGTGCGTTTGCCTTAGTGAAGCAAGAACGTGGAAACTCAATTTGTGAGAAAACCATCAGAGATATCTAAACCATTTTGTCGGACAAAGTAGAGCTTGGGAAGCTACACAACATACATTTGAAATCTCCTGTCTATCCCATAGCATTCCAGAGAAACACCCATGTTTACCCTTTTTATGCTGGCAAAAGACTTTTTAGCGCCTGTGAAGCACATTTGTGACACGTCTCTATTCTTACAACCTTTTGACATTAACTGCACAGAAACACATTCCAGGGGCTAAATAGTTGAGAATTAGTAGTTACAAGCCTAAATCTCAATGATAACTCAAGTAGTGTTCCAGTGGTGCAGAGATGTGCTTTGACGCTCACACAGTGAGTTGGCCTTAGGGTTAGGGTTAGGGTTAGGGTTAAGGTTAGGGATAGGGTTAGGGTTAGGGTCAGGGTTAGCTGCACAGAAACACATTCCAGGGGCTAAATGGTTGAGAATTAGTAGTTACAAGCCTAAATCTCAATGATAACTCAAGTAGTGTTCCAGTGCTGCAGATATGTGCTTTGACGCTCACACAGTGAGTTGGCCTTAGGGTTAGGGTTAGGGTTAGGGTTAGCTGCACAGAAACACATTCCAGGGGCTAAATAGTTGAGAATTAGTAGTTACAAGCCTAAATCTCAATGATAACTCAAGTAGTGTTCCAGTGGTGCAGAGATGTGCTTTGACGATCACACAGTGCGTTGGCCTTAGTGAAGCAAGAACGTGGAAACTCAATTTGTGAGATAACCATAAGAGACATCTGAACCATTTTGTCTGACAAAGTAGAGCTTGGGAAGCTACACAACATACATTTACTTTTGACATTAACTGAACAGAAACACATTTCAGGGGCTAAATAGTTGAGAATTAGTAGTTACAAGCCTAAATCTCAATGATAACTCAAGTAGTGTTCCAGTGGTGCAGAGATGTGCTTTGACGCTCACACAGTGAGTCACAGAAACACATTCCAGGGGCTAAATAGTTGAGAATTAGTAGTTACAAGCCTAAATCTCAATGATAACTCAAGTAGTGTTCCAGTGGTGCAGAGATGTGCTTTGACGCTCACACAGTTCGTTGGCCTTAGTAAAGCAAGAACGTGGAAACTCAATTTGTGAGAAAACCATAAGAGATATCTGAACCATTTTGTCGGACAAAGTAGAGCTTGGGAAGCTACACAACATACATTTGAAATCTCCTGTCTATCCCATAGCATTCCAGAGAAACACCCATGTTTACCCTTTTTATGCTCGCAAACGACTTTTTAGCGCCTGTGAAGCACATTTGTGACACATCTCTATTCTTACAACCCTTTTGACATTAACTGCACAGAAACACATTCCAGGGGCTAAATAGTTGAGAATTAGTAGTTACAAGCCTAAATGTCAATGATAACTCAAGTAGTGTTCCTTTGGTGCAGAGATGTGCTTTGACGCCACACAGTGAGTTGGCCTTAGGGTTAGGGTTAGGGTTAGGGTTAGCTGCACAGAAACACATTCCAGGGGCTAAATAGTTGAGAATTAGTAGTTACAAGCCTAAATCTCAATGATAACTCAAGTAGTGTTCCAGTGGTGCAGAGATGTGCTTTTGACGCTCATACAGTGAGTTGGCCTTAGTGAAGCAAGAACGTGGAAACTCAATTTGTGAGAAAACCATAAGAGATATCTGAACCATTTTGCCTGACAAAGTAGAGGTTGGGAAGATACACAACATACATTTGAAATCTCCTGTCTATCCCATAGCATTCCAGAGAAACACCCATGTTTACTCTTTTTATGCTCGCAAACGACGTTATAGCGCCTGAGAAGCACATTTGTGACACGTCTCTATTCTTACAACCTTTTGACATTAACTGCACAGAAACAAATTCCAGGGGCTAAATAGTTGAGAATTAGTCAGTACAAGCCTAAATCTCAATGATAACTCAAGTAGTGTTCCAGTGGTGCAGAGATGTGCTTTGACGCTCACACAGTGCGTTTGCCTTAGTGAAGCAAGAACGTGGAAACTCAATTTGTGAGAAAACCATCAGAGATATCTAAACCATTTTGTCGGACAAAGTAGAGCTTGGGAAGCTACACAACATACATTTGAAATCTCCTGTCTATCCCATAGCATTCCAGAGAAACACCCATGTTTACCCTTTTTATGCTGGCAAAAGACTTTTTAGCGCCTGTGAAGCACATTTGTGACACGTCTCTATTCTTACAACCTTTTGACATTAACTGCACAGAAACACATTCCAGGGGCTAAATAGTTGAGAATTAGTAGTTACAAGCCTAAATCTCAATGATAACTCAAGTAGTGTTCCAGTGGTGCAGAGATGTGCTTTGACGCTCACACAGTGAGTTGGCCTTAGGGTTAGGGTTAGGGTTAGGGTTAAGGTTAGGGATAGGGTTAGGGTTAGGGTCAGGGTTAGCTGCACAGAAACACATTCCAGGGGCTAAATGGTTGAGAATTAGTAGTTACAAGCCTAAATCTCAATGATAACTCAAGTAGTGTTCCAGTGCTGCAGATATGTGCTTTTGACAGCTCACACAGTGAGTTGGCCCCTTAGGGGTAGGGTTAGGGTTTGGTTTAGCTGCACAGAAACACATTCCAGGGGCTAAATAGTTGAGAATTAGTCGTTACAAGCCTAAATCTCAATGATAACTCAAGTAGTGTTCCAGTGGTGCAGAGATGTGCTTTGACGATCACACAGTGCGTTGGCCTTAGTGAAGCAAGAACGTGGAAACTCAATTTGTGAGATAACCATAAGAGACATCTGAACCATTTTGTCTGACAAAGTAGAGCTTGGGAAGCTACACAACATACATTTACTTTTGACATTAACTGAACAGAAACACATTTCAGGGGCTAAATAGTTGAGAATTAGTAGTTACAAGCCTAAATCTCAATGATAACTCAAGTAGTGTTCCAGAGGTGCAGAGATGTGCTTTGACGCTCACACAGTGAGTTGGCCTTAGGGTTAGGGTTAGGGTTAGGGTTAGCTGCACAGAAACACATTCCAGGGGCTAAATAGTTGAGAATTAGTAGTTACAAGCCTAAATCTCAATGATAACTCAAGTAGTGTTCCAGTGGTGCAGAGATGTGCTTTGACGCTCACACAGTGAGTTGGCCTTAGTGAAGCAAGAACGTAGAAACTCAATTTGTGAGAAAACCATGAGAGATATCTGAACCATTTTGTCTGACAAAGTAGAGCTTGGGAAGATACACAACATACATTTGAAATCTCCTGTCTATCCCATAGCATTCCAGAGAAACACCCATGTTTACCCTTTTTATGCTCGCAAACGACGTTATAGCGCCTGAGAAGCACATTTGTGACACGTCTCTATTCTTACAACCTTTTGACATTAACTGCACAGAAACAAATTCCAGGGGCTAAATAGTTGAGAATTAGTCAGTACAAGCCTAAATCTCAATGATAACTCAAGTAGTGTTCCAGTGGTGCAGAGATGTGCTTTGACGCTCACACAGTGCGTTTGCCTTAGTGAAGCAAGAACGTTGAAACTCAATTTGTGAGAAAACCATCAGAGATATCTAAACCATTTTGTCTGACAAAGTAGAGCTTGAGAAGCTACACAACATACATTTGAAATCTCCTGTCTATCCCATAGCATTCCAGAGAAACACCCATGTTTACCCTTTTTATGCTGGCAAAAGACTTTTTAGCGCCTGTGAAGCACATTTGTGACACGCCTCTAGTCTTACAACCTTTTGACATTAACTGCACAGAAACACATTCCAGGGGCTAAATAGTTGAGAATTAGTAGTTACAAGCCTAAATCTCAATGATAACTCAAGTAGTGTTCCAGTGGTGCAGAGATGTGCTTTGACGCTCACACAGTGAGCAAGAACGTGGAAACTCAATTTGTGAGAAAACCATAAGAGATATCTGAACCATTTTGTGTGACAAAGTAGAGCTTGGGAAGCTACACAACATACATTTGAAATCTCCTGTCTATCCCATAGCATCCCAGAGAAACACCCATGTTTACCCTTTTTATGCTCGCAAACGACTTTTTAGTGCCCGAGAAGCACATTTGTAACACGTCTCTATTCTTACAACCTTTTGACATTAACTGCACAGAAACACATTCCAGGGGCTAAATAGTTGAGAATTACTAGTTACAAGCCTAAATCTCAATGATAACTCAAGTAGTGTTCCAGTGGTCTAGAGATGTGCTTTGACGCTCACACAGTGAGTTGGCCTTAGGGTTAGGGTTAGGGTTAGGGTTAGGGTTAGGGTTAGGGTTAGGGTCAGGGTTAGCTGCACAGAAACACATTCCAGGGGCTAAATAGTTGAGAATTAGTAGTTACAAGCCTAAATCTCAATGATAACTCAAGTAGTATTCCCTTGGTGCAGAGATGTGCTTTGACGCTCACATTATTGAGTTGGCCTTAGGGTTGGGTTAGGGTTAGGGTTAGGGTTAGGGTTAGCTGCACAGAAACACATTCCAGGGGCTTAATAGTTGAGAATTAGTAGTTACAAGCCTAAATCTCAATGATAACTCAAGTAGTGTTCCAGTGGTGCAGAGATGTGCTTTGACGCTCACACAGTGAGTTGGCCTTAGTGAAGCAAGAACGTGGAAACTCAATTTGTGAGAAAACCATAAGAGATATCTCAACCATTTTGTCTGACAAAGTAGAGCTTGGGAAGCTACACAACATACATTTGAAATCTCCTGTCTCTCCCGTAGCATTCCACAGAAACACCCATGTTTACCCTTTTTATGCTCGCAAACGACTTTTTAGCGCCTGACAAGCACATTTGTTACACGTCTTTATTCTTACAACCTTTTGACATTAACTGCACAGAAACACATTCCAGGAGCTAAATAGTTGAGAATTAGTAGTTACAAGCCTAAATGTCAATGATAACTCAAGTAGTATTCCCTTGGTGCAGAGATGTGCTTTGACGCTCACACTAGTGAGTTGGCCTTAGGGTTAGGGTTAGGGTTAGGGTTAGGGTTAGGGTTAGGGTTAGCTGCACAGAAACACATTCCAGGGGCTTAATAGTTGAGAATTAGTAGTTACAAGCCTAAATCTCAATGATAACTCAAGTAGTGTTCCAGTGGTGCAGAGATGTGCTTTGACGCTCACACAGTGAGTTTGCCTTAGCAAGAACGTGGAAACTCAATTTGTGAGAAAACCATAAGAGATATCTGAACCATTTTGTCTGACAAAATAGAGGTTGGGAAGCTACACAACATACATTTGAAATCTCCTGTCAATGCCATAGCATTCCAGAGAAACACCCATGTTTACCCTTTTTATGCTCGCAAACGACTTTTTTAGTGCCTGAGAAGCACATTTGTAACACGTCTCTATTCTTACAACCTTTTGAAATTAACTGCACAGAAATACATTCCAGGGGCTAAATAGTTGAGAATTAGTAGTTACAAGACTAAATCGCAATGATAACTCAAGTAGTGTTCCAGTGGTGCAGAGATGTGCTTTGACGCTCACACAGTGAGTTGGCCTTAGTGAAGCAAGAACGTGGAAACTAAATTTGTGAGAAAACCATAAGAGATACCTGGAACCATTTTGTCTGACAAAGTAGAGCTTGGGAAGCTACACAACATGCATTGGAAAACTCCTGTCTCTCCCGTAGCATTCCACAGAAACACCCATGTTTACCCTTTTTATGCTCCAAACGACTTTTTAGCGCCTGAGAAGCACATTTGTGACACGTCTCTATTCTTACAACCTTTTGACATTAACTGCACAGAAACACATTCCAGGAGCTAAATAGTTGAGAATTAGTAGTTACAAGCCTAAATCTCAATGATAACTCAAGTAGTGTTCCAGTGGTGCAGAGATGTGCTTTGACGCTCACACAGTGAGTTGGCCTTAGTGAAGCAAGAACGTGGAAACTCAATTTGTGAGAAAACCATAAGAGATATCTGAACCATTTTGTCTGACAAAGTAGAGCTTGGGAAGCTACACAACATGCATTGGAAAACTCCTGTCTATCCCAGAGCATTCCACAGAAACACCCATGTTTACCCTTTTTATGCTCGCAAACGACTTTTTAGCGCCTGTGAAGCACATTTGTGACACGTCTCTATTCTTACAACCTTTTGACATTAACTGCACAGAAACACATTCCAGGAGCTAAATAGTTGAGAATTAGTAGTTACAAGCCTAAATCTCAATGATAACTCAAGTAGTGTTCCAGTGGTGCAGAGATGTGCTTTGACGCTCACACAGTGAGTTGGCCTTAGTGAAGCAAGAATGTGGAAATTCAATTTGTGAGAAAACCATAAGAGATATCTGAACCATTTTGTCTGACAAAGTAGAGCTTGGGAAGCTACACAACATGCATTTGAAATCTCCTGTCTCTCCCGTAGCATTCCACAGAAACACCCATGTTTACCCTTTTTATGCTCGCAAACGACTTTTAGCGTTTGAGAAGCACATTTGTGACACGCCTCTATTCTTACAACCTTTTGACATTAACTGCACAGAAACACATTCCAGGAGCTAAATAGTTGAGAATTAGTAGTTACAAGCCTAAATCTCAATGATAACTCAAGTAGTGTTCCAGTGGTGCAGAGATGTGCTTTGACGCTCACACAGTGAGTTGGCCTTAGGGTTAGGGTCAGGGTTAGGGTTAGGGTTAGGGTTAGGGTTAGGGTTAGGGTTAGGGTTAGGGTTAGCTGCACAGAAACACATTCCAGGGGCTTAATAGTTGAGAATTAGTAGTTACAAGCCTAAATCGCAATGATAACTCAAGTAGTGTTCCAGTGGTGCAGAGATGTGCTTTGACGCTCACACAGTGAGTTGGCCTTAGCAAGAATGTGGAAACTCAATTTGTGAGAAAACCATAAGAGATATCTGAACCATTTTGTCTGACAAAATAGAGGTTGGGAAGCTACACAACATACATTTGAAATCTCCTGTCAATCCCATAGCATTCCAGAGAAACACCCATGTTTACCCTTTTTATGCTCGCAAACGACTTTTTAGCGCCTGAGAAGCACATTTGTAACACGTGTCTATTCTTACAACCTTTTGAAATGAACTACACAGAAACACATTCCAGGGGCTAAATAGTTGAGAATTAGTAGTTACAAACCTAAATCGCAATGATAACTCAAGTAGTGTTCCAGTGGTGCAGAGATGTGCTTTGACGCTCACACAGTGAGTTGGCCTTAGGGTTAGGGTTTGGGTTAGGGTTAGGGTTAGGGTTAGCTGCACAGAAACACATTCCAGGGGCTTAATAGTTGAGAATTAGTAGTTACAAGCCTAAATCGCAATGATAACTCAAGTAGTGTTCCAGTGGTGCAGAGATGTGCTTTGACGCTCACACAGTGAGTTGGCCTTAGCAAGAACGTGGAAACTCAATTTGTGAGAAAACCATAAGAGATATCTGAACCATTTTGTCTGACAAAATAGAGGTTGGGAAGCTACACAACATACATTTGAAATCTCCTGTCAATGCCATAGCATTCCAGAGAAACACCCATGTTTACCCTTTTTATGCTCGCAAACGACTTTTTTAGTGCCTGAGAAGCACATTTGTAACACGTCTCTATTCTTACAACCTTTTGAAATTAACTGCACAGAAACACATTCCAGGGGCTAAATAGTTGAGAATTAGTAGTTACAAGACTAAATCGCAATGATAACTCAAGTAGTGTTCCAGTGGTGCACAGATGTGCTTTGACGCTCACACAGTGAGTTGGCCTTAGTGAAGCAAGAACGTGGAAACTAAATTTGTGAGAAAACCATAAGAGATATCTGAACCATTTTGTCTGACAAAGTAGAGCTTGGGAAGCTACACAACATGCATTGTAAAACTCTTGTCTCTCCCGTAGCATTCCACAGAAACACCCATGTTTACCCTTTTTATGCTCCAAACGACTTTTTAGCGCCTGAGAAGCACATTTGTGACACGTCTCTATTCTTACAACCTTTTGACATTAACTGCACAGAAACACATTCCAGGAGCTAAATAGTTGAGAATTAGTAGTTACAAGCCTAAATCTCAATGATAACTCAAGTAGTGTTCCAGTGGTGCAGAGATGTGCTTTGACGCTCACACAGTGAGTTGGCCTTAGTGAAGCAAGAACGTGGAAACTCAATTTGTGAGAAAACCATAAGAGATATCTGAACCATTTTGTCTGACAAAGTAGAGCTTGGGAAGCTACACAACATGCATTGGAAAACTCCTGTCTATCCCAGAGCATTCCACAGAAACACCCATGTTTACCCTTTTTATGCTCGCAAACGACTTTTTAGCGCCTGAGAAGCACATTTGTGACACGTCTCTATTCTTACAACCTTTTGACATTAACTGCACAGAAACACATTCCAGGAGCTAAATAGTTGAGAATTAGTAGTTACAAGCCTAAATCTCAATGATAACTCAAGTAGTGTTCCAGTGGTGCAGAGGTGTGCTTTGACGCTCACACAGTGAGTTGGCCTTAGTGAAGCAAGAATGTGGAAATTCAATTTGTGAGAAAACCATAAGAGATATCTGAACCATTTTGTCTGACAAAGTAGAGCTTGGGAAGCTACACAACATGCATTTGAAATCTCCTGTCTCTCCCGTAGCATTCCACAGAAACACCCATGTTTACCCTTTTTATGCTCGCAAACGACTTTTTAGCGTTTGAGAAGCACATTTGTGACACGTCTCTATTCTTACAACCTTTTGACATTAACTGCACAGAAACACATTCCAGGAGCTAAATAGTTGAGAATTAGTAGTTACAAGCCTAAATCTCAATGATAACTCAAGTAGTGTTCCAGTGGTGCAGAGATGTGCTTTGACGCTCACACAGTGAGTTGGCCTTAGGGTTAGGGTCAGGGTTAGGGTTAGGGTTAGGGTCAAGGTTAGCTGCACAGAAACACATTCCAGGGGCTAAATAGTTGAGAATTAGTAGTTACAAGCCTAAATGTCAATGATAACTCAAGTAGTATTCCCTTGGTGCAGAGATGTGCTTTGACGCTCACAATAGTAAGTTGGCCTTAGGGTTAGGGTTAGGGTTAGGGTTAGCTGCACAGAAACACATTCCAGGGGCTTAATAGTTGAGAATTAGTAGTTACAAGCCTAAATCTCAATGATAACTCAAGTAGTATTCCCTTGGTGCAGAGATGTGCTTTGACGCTCACACTAGTGAGTTGGCCTTAGGGTTAGGGTTAGGGTTAGGGTTAGGGTTAGGGTTAGCTGCACAGAAACACATTCCAGGGGCTTAATAGTTGAGAATTAGTAGTTACAAGCCTAAATCGCAATGATAACTCAAGTAGTGTTCCAGTGGTGCAGAGATGTGCTTTGACGCTCACACAGTGAGTTGGCCTTAGCAAGAATGTGGAAACTCAATTTGTGAGAAAACCATAAGAGATATCTGAACCATTTTGTCTGACAAAATAGAGGTTGGGAAGCTACACAACATACATTTGAAATCTCCTGTCAATCCCATAGCATTCCAGAGAAACACCCATGTTTACCCTTTTTATGCTCGCAAACGACTTTTTAGCGCCTGACAAGCACATTTGTGACACGTGTCTATTCTTACAACCTTTTGAAATGAACTACACAGAAACACATTCCAGGGGCTAAATAGTTGAGAATTAGTAGTTACAAGCCTAAATCTCAATGATAACTCAAGTAGTGTTCCCTTGGTGCAGAGATGTGCTTTGACGCTCACACAGTGAGTTGGCCTTAGGTTGGGTTAGGTTAGGTTAGGTTAGGGTTAGGGTTAGGGGTTAGCTGCAGAGAAACACATTCCAGGGGCTTAATAGTTGAGAATTAGTAGTTACAAGCCTAAATCTCAATGATAACTCAAGTAGTGTTCCAGTGGTGCAGAGATGTGCTTTGACGCTCACACAGTGAGTTGGCCTTAGTGAAGCAAGAATGTGGAAATTCAATGTGTGAGAAAACCATAAGAGATATCTGAACCATTTTGTCTGACAAAGTAAAGCTTGGGAAGCTACACAACATACATTTGAAATCTCCTGTCTCTCCCGTAGCATTCCACAGAAACACCCATGTTTACCCTTTTTATGCTCGCAAACGACTTTTTAGCGTTTGAGAAGCACATTTGTGACACGTCTCTATTCTTACAACCCTTTTGACATTAACTGCACAGAAACACATTCCAGGGGCTAAATAGTTGAGAATTAGTAGTTACAAGCCTAAATCTCAATGATAACTCAAGTAGTGTTCCCTTGGTGCAGAGATGTGCTTTGACGCTCACACAGTGAGTTGGCCTTAGTGTAAGGGGTAGGTGTAGACTAAAGGTTAGCTGCACAGAAACACATTCCAGGGGCTAAATAGTTGAGAATTAGTAGTTACAAGCCTAAATCTCAATGATAACTCAAGTAGTGTTCCAGTGGTGCAGAGATGTGCTTTGACGCTCACACAGTGAGTTGGCCTTAGTGAAGCAAGAACGTGGAAACTCAATTTGTGAGAAAACCATAAGAGATATCTGAACCATTTTGTGTGACAAAGTAGAGCTTTGAAAGCTACACAACATACATTTGAAATCTCCTGTCTATCCCATAGCATTCCAGAGAAACACCCATGTTTACCCTTTTTATGCTCGCAAACGACTTTTTAGTGCCCGAGAAGCACATTTGTGACACGTCTCTATTCTTACAACCTTTTGACATTAACTGCACAGAAACACATTCCAGAGGCTAAATAGTTGAGAATTAGTAGTTACAAGCCTAAATCTCAATGATAACTCAAGTAGTGTTCCAGTGGTGCAGAGATGTGCTTTGACGCTCACACAGTGAGTTGGCCTTAGGGTTAGGGTCAGGGTTAGGGTTAGGGTTAGGGTCAAGGTTAGCTGCACAGAAACACATTCCAGGGGCTTAATAGTTGAGAATTAGTAGTTACAAGCCTAATCTCAATGATAACTCAAGTAGTATTCCCTTGGTGCAGAGATGTGCTTTGACGCTCACACTAGTGAGTTGGCCTTAGGGTTAGGGTTAGGGTTAGGGTTAGGGTTAGGGTTAGGGTTAGCTGCACAGAAACACATTCCAGGGGCTTAATAGTTGAGAATTAGTAGTTACAAGCCTAAATCGCAATGATAACTCAAGTAGTGTTCCAGTGGTGCAGAGATGTGCTTTGACGCTCACACAGTGAGTTGGCCTTAGCAAGAATGTGGAAACTCAATTTGTGAGAAAACCATAAGAGATATCTGAACCATTTTGTCTGACAAAATAGAGGTTGGGAAGCTACACAACATACATTTGAAATCTCCTGTCAATCCCATAGCATTCCAGAGAAACACCCATGTTTACCCTTTTTATGCTCGCAAACGACTTTTTAGCGCCTGAGAAGCACATTTGTAACACGTGTCTATTCTTACAACCTTTTGAAATGAACTACACAGAAACACATTCCAGGGGCTAAATAGTTGAGAATTAGTAGTTACAAGCCTAAATCTCAATGATAACTCAAGTAGTATTCCCTTGGTGCAGAGATGTGCTTTGACGCTCACATTATTGAGTTGGCCTTAGGGTTGGGTTAGGGTTAGGGTTAGGGTTAGGGTTAGGGTTAGGGTTAGCTGCAGAGAAACACATTCCAGGAGCTTAATAGTTGAGAATTAGTAGTTACAAGCCTAAATCTCAATGATAACTCAAGTAGTATTCCAGTGGTGCAGAGATGTGCTTTGACGCTCACACAGTGAGTTGGCCTTAGTGAAGCAAGAACGTGGAAACTCAATTTGTGAGAAAACCATAAGAGATATCTGAACCATTTTGTCTGACAAAGTAGAGCTTGGGAAGCTACACAACATACATTTGAAATGTCCTGTCTATCCCATAGCATTCCAGAGAAACACCCATGTTTACCCTTTTATGCTCAAGAAAGCGACTCTTTGCTTCTGAGAAGCACATTTGTAGCTACGTCTCTATTCTTACAACCTTTTGACATTAACTGCACAGAAACACATTCCAGGGGCTTAATAGTTGAGAATTAGTAGTTACAAGCCTAAATCTCAATGATAACTCAAGTAGTGTTCCAGTGGTGCAGAGATGTGCTTTGACGCTCACACAGTGAGTTGGCCTTAGTGAAGCAAGAACGTGGAAACTCAATTTGTGAGAAAACCATAAGAGATATCTGAACCATTTTGTCTGACAAAGTAGAGCTTGGGAAGCTACACAACATACATTTGAAATGTCCTGTCTATCCCATAGCATTCCAGAGAAACACCCATGTTTACCCTTTTTATGCTCATAAGCGACTTTTTTCGCCTGAGAAGCACATTTGTAACACCTCTCTATTCTTACAACCTTTTGACATTAACTGCACAGAAACACATTCCAGGGGCTAAATAGTTGAGAATTAGTAGTTACAAGCCTAAATCTCAATGATAACTCAAGTAGTGCTCCAATGGTGCAGAGATGTGCTTTGACGCTCACACAGTGAGTTGGCCTTAGTGAAGCAAGAATGTGGAAAGTCAATTTGTGAGAAAACCATAAGAGATATCTGAACCATTTTGTCTGACAAAGTAGAGGTTGGGAAGCTACACAACATACATTTGAAATCTCCTGTATATCCTATAGCATTCCAGAGAAACACCCATGTTTACCCTTTTTATGCTCGCATAAAAAGGGTAAACATGCTTTTATGCTTCTCAGGCACTAAAAATTCGTTTGCGAGCATAAAAAGAGTAAACATGGGTGTTTCTCTGGAATGCTATGGGATAGACGGTAGATTTCAAATCTATGTTGTGTAGCTTCCCAAGCTCTACTTTGTCAGACAAAATGGTTCAGATATCTCTTATGGTTTTCTCACAAATTGAGTTTCCACGTTCTTGCTTCACTAAGACCAACCCACTGTGTGAGCGTCAAAGCACATCTCTGCACCACTGGAACACTACTTCAGTTATCATTGAGATTTAGGCTTGTAACTACTAATTCTCAACTATTTAGCCCCTGGAATGTGTTTCTGTGCAGTTAATGTCAAACGGTTGTAAGAATAGAGACGTGTCACAAATGTGCTTCTCAGGCGCTATAAAGTTGTTTGCGAGCATAAAAAGGGTAAACATGGGTGTTTCTCTGGAATGCTATGGGATAGACAGGAGATTTCAAATGTATGTTGTGTAGCTTCCCAAGCTCTACTTTGTCAGACAAAATGGTTCAGATATCTCTTATGGTTTTCTCACAAATTGAGTTTCCACGTTCTTGCTTCACTAAGGCCAACTCACTGTGTGAGCGCCAAAGCACATCTCTGCGCCACTGGAACACTACTTCAGTTATCATTGAGATTTAGGCTTGTAACTACTAATTCTCAACTATTTAGCCCCTGGATTTTGTTTCTGTGCAAGTTAATGTCAAAAGGTTGTAAGTGTAACCTACATAGAAATGTGAATGCAGTGACAATAATACAGTTTTAAGAGTTCATAATATATGTACCTGTGGCCCATCGAGGCAACTGTTGTTGTGATTTTGGGCATTATAAAAATAAATTGATTTGATTTGATTTGATGTTACAGTTCAAATAGATTAAAAGCATAGATAGTTATAAGTTACATAAAATTGTTAAAAGCATAATTCATCTATGAAGTATTGTGTTAAAAACATTTTAAAACACCTGGTAATAA
This sequence comes from Rhinogobius similis, assembly GCA_019453435.1. NCBI lineage: Eukaryota > Metazoa > Chordata > Actinopteri > Gobiiformes > Gobiidae > Rhinogobius > Rhinogobius similis. Next base: position 35,686,423 of record CM033625.1, read on the forward strand.
GTTAAAAGGTTGTACATGTATGCTGTAGTTTATGTATTTTATTTCATTTATTTTGAAAGTCTACAGGAAGTGCTATGTATGTGTATTGCTGTTCCTTGTCCGCCTTTGATAGAACTTGACAAGCACCCTGAACCGGAAGTGAGTTATGTGCTAAGTGCTACCTTGACCGCGAGGAAAAAAAGAGAGACGAGAAAAAAAGAGAAAACGTGTTTATGTTTGTGATGGTGAAAACTGGTTTTTAGACTGTTAAATCAATAGTCTGAGATATGTACCGTTTTTTCCACTTGTTTTGAGAGCTTTTGGACGTGCTTCAACCCGAAGACGGACCTGTAGTTAAGTAATTTACCAAAGTGTATTTGCTAGTTTCAGTCTTTAGCATTCGCTAGCAAAGCGGCTGTGTTATTCGGACCATAGTGAAGCTAACCCAGCTTATTATACAGACTGTTTCTCATGTTCTCGGCTTGAGAGTGGCGAGAGGAGCTAACAAACAACCTCGTAGTGTTTCTGGACCAGTACATGTGTGGACAACAGCGGGAGGAGGTCATTAGACGTGGACGCGCCGCCATCTTGGGACACGCTTTCGCCATGGCTCTCTTCGTTTAGACATCGGAGCGTACAACTAGACACTGAACTTCAAAACCAGGTACAATTTTATTTTTTGTGCATGTGAAGCGGCCACTAGGTTTTAGGCCTCACCGCTCTCAAGCAACGCACAGGCCTGCAACTATATGAGTTAGAACTGCAGTTTAACTTTGGTTAATGACTGTGTGAGTGATTGGTGAGTGGGCCCACTTGCATTTAGCATAGATTGGAATACAGAATGTGCATTTGTTGAGTTTTTTCTGAATTTGCTAACTCAGTAAATTTGAAGTTTATTCATTTAACTTGATTTGGTCCTTTTGTTAAAGTATGTGATTAAAGGTGCTGTGGTTTATGGTTAAAAGGTGACTAGTGAAACATAGAACTTAAGCAGTAAGTATCTGATTTCTATAATTTTTATTGTTTATTTGTAGAATTAGAGTTAGTAAAGAACTCAGGGGCCCTTACCTTATTTCACTGGGTCTGGTGGGCTACATAAGAATATAGACGTGTTACAAATGTGCTTTTCAGGCGCTAAAACGTCGTTTGCGAGCATAAAAAGTATAAACATGGGTGTTTCTCTGGAATGCTATGGGATAGACAGGAGATTTCAAATGTATGTTGTGTAGCTTCCCAAGCTCTACTTTGTCAGACAAAATGGTTCAGATATCTCTTATGGTTTTCTCACAAATTGAGTTTCCACGCTCTTGCTTCACTAAGGCCAACTCACTGTGTGAGCGTCAAAGCACATCTCTGCACCACTGGAACACTACTTGAGTTATCATTGAGATTTAGGCTTGTAACTACTAATTCTCAACTATTTAGCCCCTGGAATGTGTTTCTGTGCAGTTAATGTCAAAAGGTTGTAAGAATAGAGACGTGTTACAAATGTGCTTCTCAGGCGCTTAATCCTTGATTTCGTGCTTTATAAGGTTAAACATGGGTGTTTCTCTGGAATGCTATGGGATAGACAGGAGATTTCAAATGTATGTTGTGTAGCTTCCCAAGCTCTACTTTGTCAGACAAAATGGTTCAGATATCTCTTATGGTTTTCTCACAAATTGAGTTTCCACGTTCTTGCTTCACTAAACGTCAAAGCACATCTCTGCACCACTGGAACACTAATTAAGTTATCATTGAGATTTAGGCTTGTAACTACTAATTCTCAACTATTTAGCCCCTGGAATGTTTTTGTGTGCAGTTAATGTCAAAAGGTATTAAGAATATAATACACATGTGACAAATGTGCTTTTGAGGCGCTCAAACGTTGTTTGCGAGCAACAAAGTATAAACGTCGATGTTTCTCTTGAATGCTATGGGATAGACTGGAGATTGAAAATGTATGTTGTGTAGCTTCCCAAGCTCTACTTTGTCAGCGAAAATGGTTCAAATATCTCTTATGGTTTTCTCACAAATTGAGTTTCCACATTCTTTCTTCACTAAGGCCAACTCACCGTGTGAGCCTCAAAGCACATCTCTGCACCACTGGAACACTACTTGAGTTATCATTGAGATTTAGGCTTGTAACTACTAATTCTCAAGTATCTAGCCCCTGGAATGTGTTTCTGTGCAGTTAATGTCAAAAGTTTGTACGAATATAATACACGTGTGACAAATGTTCTTTTGAGGCGCTCAAACGTCGTCATCATAAAAAGTATAAACATCGATGTTTCTCTGGAATGCTATGGGATAGACTGGAGATTGCAAATGTATGTTGTGTAGCTTCCTAAACACTCAGTCGTCCATGACAAACAGCCTGGCTGTTATGAATTTTTGTAAATCAAATTTGAAGAGGGCGCTAGAGAGCCATTTTACTGCTGCTTGATTTGCATATCGCTGTGTTCAGCTTTCAAATCTGCACAAACGCTCTCTTAGCATTTTCCAAGAAAAAAATGTTTGAAAAATATATAATTTTTTATTAATATTACAAAAATTACGATTTTGTTGAAAATTCACCATGACCATATATGAAGGCATATCAAATTCAAATTGATATTATGCCATTCCATATGGGTTTAGTGTCTTTTGGCCAAATTTGAAGTGTTTTTGATGAAAACTGTTGGAGGAGGGGTCAAAAGTGCACAGGTGTGCGTTTTTTTATCCAATATGGCCGAATTCATGTTGGATGTTGGGCAGGGTCATAAGAGGATTTTTTACATGTCCTGACCTGCTCTATTTTTTGGGCCATGGTTTGTATTTTTTTGTTAACATTTTTCATGGCCGGGCTCCCATTGGCCTCATGTTAATCGATTTTTGTGGTGGCACTACTGAGCCGTCATTCAATATTTTTTCGCGGAATCTTTGCTCAAAGTTAGAGCTCACTTAGTTCTAATTTTTGATACCACTCACGGGCATAGTCGTCATTGTTTACTCCTCAAATTTCGCGATTTTCGCGGTTTTGTAACATTTACAATTAGTCCCTCGCTGGGACGATTCTCGTCCCTCGGCTTGGACCTAATAATCTAAACATATTGATTTCTAAAGTTTAATTTTCATTTTTTATTTTTTTATTTGTATTGACTTCTTAAGGAGGGACACTGCAGGCAAAACTATTTTTTTCATTTTGGTCAGTTTGCTCTCTCAACATATCAGCTTTCATGAGAAAACAACAAACTTTTCCAATCTGCTCCTAAAAATAATGTATTCTTCTATTTAATCCACTTCATCTGGGACATTGTAACTTCAATGGCATTTTTCTCACATAGGGACATAAGGATCACCACTTAAAGTAAATCACACACACACCAAACTTTACAGTCTGGGACTCAACAAGATTTTGACGAAAAGTACAGAGGGATTTTTTAATATCTCCTTCTAAAATTGATTTCTTGAATTATTTTAAGTTAAAAAAAAATTGGCGAAATTTGAATTTTTAGGACAATTTTCAGTAAAATCTAGTTTACTTAAAAATTAAATAAGAATTGTAATTTCTTTTGGAACTAATATGTGTACAAAATGAATCAAGGAATTTAAACCTAGTTCTGTCTATTTTTCAGTTTTATATGTCCCAGATATGTGTATTTTTGGCTATTTTTTACAAATAAAATGCTCATTTCTACATGAAAACATTAAATGATGACAAATTTGTAATATTTTTTTTTCTTACATTCATGTGAGTAAACTAAAGGAGAAATTTCAAATTGATATCTTTAAATTTAAGATTTTTTCCTATTCACCTGTAGTGTCACATCTTAACAGACAGTGCATATTGAGCAATAGAAACTGTTAGAGTTTTCATCTGTTGTCTGTTGCCTAGTTTACAAAGGGCACCCAAGAAAAAGTGCAACAAATTCAGCCAAGGCTGATTTTAATAAATAAAAACACCAAATAAAACAGATGAGAGAACAGATCAAACCAATATTAAATACATTGCACCAGGGCATCTATTTTTTCAACCCTTGAAAACAGTGCCATGTTATGTGATCGAAACCCGCTGTTAAGAATTTAGCTGATTGAAATATTATTTGGGATGATAACCGCTGCAGTATGTCCGGTTAGAACATAGGTGTTTGTCCACTTGCGAAAGAATCAGGCCAACTTGTCATTTTCATAATGTTTAATCTGTGGTTTCTGTAAAGTACAAATACAGATAACATAAATAAACTGAATGGGCAATATTATTAATTCCACAGTGCTGCATTTAGCAATGCTAACTAGCATAAATACTAGTTAGCATATACACAACAAATAAACAGAAATATATATCCTAAAATCAAAGGACTTACTTGCTAATGCACGCACAGATAACATTTTATGCATTTTCTCAACATGAGGCCATTTTCTTCTCTTTTCTAGAAATGTGGGTCCTAGTGGAATTACTTAGGAGACTGTGAACATGCCAAAATAAAAGTACAAATCAACGTAATAAAGTGTCCACTAGGGGGAGCTAAAACTCCTGCAATACAAATAGCCTGGCCTTTTTAACAGCCGCCCCCAAATCTGAGTAGCAGATTTGTGTCCATTAGGCCAGCTAAGTGTCTTCTAGAGCAGTGGTTCTTAAACTTTTTGTCTGGGGACCCCACAAAAAAACCTTGTGAGGTCTGGCGACCCCACATTTCTCCCACGCCGATTTTGGGCAGACCTATAGGTATTGCAACTCCCTCAAAAGGTTTTTGTCATTCCGTCAAACTAAATCAACTAAAAACCAACTGGCAATGTAAGAACTACAAGAATTTATTTCACAAGAAGTGGAACAAAGCGAACAAAGCGAACAAATAAACACTGAATAATTATGACATTAAATAATACACAAAATAATGTTGTATTTATGTCTATAAAATACAGGGTTGGCCAAAAATACAGAACACAGAACACATTAAATGCTTATATCTTTATTGTTTTATTTAATCCACTTCATCCATAGAAATCTATGGGACATTGTAACTTCAAAGGCCATTTTCTTAAAATGCATTTTTCTCCCCTAAAGACATAAGGATCACCACTTAAAGCAGCTCTCACACACACCAAACTTTACAGTCCTGGACTGAACAAGATTCTCACGAAATGTACAAAATTATTTTTTGATATCTAATCCTAAAATGGATTTATTCAAGTTTTAAGTATAAAAAATTTGGCAAAATTTGAATTTTAGGACAATTTTCAGTCTGATCTAGTTTACTTAAACTAAATATGCAATCCAAAATCCCCTCTGTACATTTGTTTTGTAACTAATATGTGTACAAAATGTTTTTTCATAGAAAATGCCTTATTTCTACATGAAAACATGACATGAAGAAAAATGTTTTTCTTACATTTATGCGAGTAAACTATTACCTGTATATACCCTGCTGTCTTGCTTTATTTTTGTTTTACACATCTATTTTAATGAGAAGGGTGGGCCTGCTTTTGCGAACATAGCAAGTCAATTCTTGGGTTAATGCTGCACACAGCGACACGGACATTTTCCTCCACGCTGCTAAGCCGACATCTGTATTTATTTTTTATGTAGGCCAAGGATGAGAATGTTTTCTCACACAGATAGGTAGACCCAAAAGGCATAAGAATGTCCATGGCAACCTTGGACAATCCGGGGTATTCCTGCGCAACTGACAGCCAGAATTCATCTAGTGTTTTTGAGACAAACGACGTCTGTAATGTCCTGTCACTGGACAGCTCAAGAAGCGCATCCTCGAGCTCAGATGGTAGGTCATTTGAGGAAAAGCCGGTGAATGGTTGGCGTATCCAGTCATATTTGTCTACATTTTCAGTGGGAAAATATTGATTGAAATTGTCAAGAAGACTTTGGAGATGCGTGGTAACTGTACATTTCAGTGAATTGACATTCATGACATTGTCCTCCAAAAAGTCCTGCAGCTCTGCAAACATTTCAAAATCCCCACTCTCCACACGGGCTGCCCAACGGTGCAGCTTTTTTGTGAAAGCTTTGACTTTATCTGACAGGGTCAGGATGTTACTGTTGGGGCCTTGTAGTGACAAGTTGAGAGTGTTTAATTTGTCAAATATGCATGCCAGGTATGCAAGATGCGATATCCATTTTGAGTCAGTGAGATGGTGCGCAAGAGGGGAGTGCGCGTCTGAGAGGAAGGTGCGCACCTCGCCTCTCATCTCAAACAGGCGTGTGAGAACCTTGCCCCGTGAAAGCCACCTTACTTCTGAATGGAAAAGAAGGGATTCATGTGCAGATCCCATTTCTTGACAGAGAAGGGCAAACAGTCTGGTATTTAGTGGGCGTGATTTAATGTAATTCACTATTTTAATTGCTGCTTGGAGAACATCGTTAAGTTCGGGGTCAAGTGTCTTGGATGCCAGGGCCTCCCTGTGAATAATGCAGTGAGTGAACTTGACATGTGGTGCAACACTTAAAACCTTTGCTTGTAATCCTTTATTTTTCCCCAGCATAGCTCCTGCACCATCAGTGCATACGCTTATGCAATTTTGCCAATACAGCCCTGCTTCCTCCATCCAGCGATTAAGGCTGTTAAAAATGTCAGCACCGGTACACCTTCCTTCTAGCGCAGAGCAGAACAGCATGTCTTCCTGGAGTTTCCTTTCATAAGGGTAGCGAATAAACACCATTAAGTGCGCAACATTGGTCAAGTCAGTTGACTCGTCTAACTGCAAAGAAAACCGACAGTTTTTCACTCGCTCGATGAGTCGATATTTCATGTCATTAGCGATCTCGTTAATGCGCTTGGATATGGTATCATTGGAGAGGGGGATGTGCTTGAGCGCACTTGCAATCTTTTCTCCATGCATAGTGGTGGTCATGGCTATTGCTGCAGGAAGGATGAGGCTCTCAGCAATTGTGTGTGGCTTTTGTGCTTTGGCGATAAGGTAGGCCACTTCATATGACGCTGCTAAGGCTTTGGAGGGCACAGTAGCTTGGCCATGCACTACAGCCTTTTGCCCAAGCAGTGCAGCTTCTTTTCTTAGAAAAAAATGAATGGGTTTCTGTACGTGATCGGCATGACGAGTTTCAAGATGCCGTTTCATTTTTACAGGTTTTAAACTTTCGTTTGCCAGAACATCGCCGCAAAGCACACACTGTGGGTGGTCAACGTCTTTTTTAACGTGAAATGTAAATCCATACTTGAGGAATTCTTTCTGATAATGACGACGCCTTGTTAAACTTTCTTTTTTATCCTCACCAGCTGCACTGGTTCCATCTGAAGATCTCGGGACAGCAGACCCACTACTCCTGGTAGATGGCTCTTCTGAACTTTTATTAGATTTTTGCAGCAGCCACCTCTCCATTTTTAGGCCTTCTAGCTAGCACAAGAAATTTGGCTAATAATGTTTTGCTTTGTTTTTGCGGGAAAATGCTGAGTTTGCGTAGTGTGAGCAGAACGTTACATTGTTTATTTTGGAGGAGCAGCACTAGAGTTTCGATCGGCCCAAAAATTCAAGCCCAACCCGGCCGAGCCCGCGCGCGTACTGTCCGAACCCGAGTCATTTTCCGCACGATTCGGCCGAACCCGACCCGGGCCCGCGCACGTGTAGAACCGGAGTTACGTAAACTCCGTTTCGTGCAGTGTTTTTTTGGCAGAATAAGCGCCTGACAGGGCTTCAAGTGTTTAGTGTCCGACCTGCACCAACGGGACGTCTCCTGTCCCAGACGCGCCTGTTCCTCCGCTGACGCTGGCCCACATGAGCTCTCTCCCTCGCTCCTTTCTTCAGCTTTTTGGGAAGGCATCCGTGGCTCTCTCTCCTGCTTTTTTTTCTCCACTGCACGCTAACTCTCGCTCTCCTCCTCTGTTGCGCTCTCTTTTTCTCTCTCCTCCGCTCCGCGTAGAGCCGCGCTCTTTCAGTAAGGTGTCTTGACCCCTTTATTCAAGGATGAGGAGGAAAAGAACAGAGCACTGGCTGCACACCGCGCTTTTTCGCCGTGGAGCGCATGTTACGCACGTGCGCGCCTCTGCCCCCGGGCCGAGCCCGACTCAGCCCGACAGCAGAGCGGACGGGTCGGTTTCGGGCCGGCTCCGGCTCGGGACAAGAATTTAAGCTCTAAGCGGCACACACAGCGCCTAGGAATACGAAAACAGCAGCTGTGAATTTGTGTATATATATATATATATATTTTTTTTTTTTCATAGTTTCACCTCACAAAATAGCACGTTAATTCGCGACTGGAAAAATAATTTGGCGACCCCACAAACGTTTTTGGCGACCCCACTTGGGGTCGCGACCCCTAGTTTAAGAACCACTGTTCTAGAGGGAAGACAGGCAACTTGTGAAAATGTGCCACAAGTTTAATTTGAATTTCTGCAGACCGGAATTTGTTGTCACGTCCCTGCAGGATGGGTTTGATTCTTAAAACAGCTGAGCCCTGCCGCCCCGTCAAAAGGATATTTAGGGTAGTGTTCTGGTCCAATGCGCCTTTACCGGCTGCCCCGTGATGGCTATGAGCAGTGGCTTGTAGCAAGTCTTGGAAGTCATTTAACTGGTGCGGATCACACGATGGTGCTGGTGTGGTATCTGAACCTTGACCACAGAGTTTGAATTTGTTCACTTCCTCACAAATATTGTAATTTGCATTCTGTGGTCTGATTGGCCACTGCAATGGCTGCTGAATCAGAAATTCTGGTTCTGTCGTTGGGTCAGTCTTCTTTGCCATCATCCTGAGTACTTCTGAGTCCTCCTGACTTGCTACGTTCTCACTTAGATATGGCAAGCCATCCAATTGCTGTGCTTTGAGCGGATCCAATGGTTTATTTGCGGTTTAGTGAGGATTTTAAAGTTTGTGCACTGATTGAGGAAATGCTGTGTTGTGTTGCAGAATGGGCAGAATTTGGTTGGCTCTGCAGTATTTTCTTGATGTTCATAACAATCAGATTCATTTTCTGTAAGCTTCTACTCACCTCCATGGAGCACAAAGGTACCTTTGGGGCGATGATCTCGTGTTTGCTCCTTCCTGATAGCCATGAGATCTTTGCTGGCACTGTTTGTGATTTGAGAGCTATCCTCTTGCACCCTGACCTCGTATTCCAACCAATCAGACAGATGTAGAAGAGTGGGAATGGGCGTTCTGAGAGGGTTGATGTATCTCTTGAAATCTGCTCTGAGATGATGTGGCAATTTAGCCAGTATTCTGGAGACATGTGATCCACACCTTAACTCAGTTTGACCAATGTTCCCTAACTGATCCAGCATTCCAACAAGAGCACGCACCTTTAATGCAAACTTCCGGAATAACTTTGTATCACCACTTCTTTGGCTCATCCATGAGCTGAGCAATGCGCTTCAATGCCAGCTGGTGAGGCTGACCATATTGTTCATTTAGCGCATCCATAGTGTCACTGTAGGGATAGCGACTGCTGCAGTAAGAATCAGCAATCAATAGTGCCTCCTCAAGCTTGAGATGATCCAGGAGAATCTGGTATTTAAAATGTTCTGTAGCGTCCCGAGGCAAAAGATTATCGAGAGCAATCTTTAACCGAGTGAACTCTCTTGGATCTTCATTCACAAAGTAGGGAATGGTTGGTGTTGGCCCTCGGTATGTCTGTTCGCAGCGGGATGGTGACATTGTGTGATGGTGCATACTGTATCTGGGGAATTCGTATTGGCTGGTAGATGTCTCGTGTTGTTGATAGTGACCTGAATGTCTTTGTCGACTATAATGTGACTTGAAGTCAGTAGGGTAGACGGACACAGATCTGGGCTCACGTGACTCGTAGTGGTACTGGTCAGAGTAATGGGGTAGTTCACTACGTAGCTGTGAGGGCCTATTGTGGTATCTTGGGTTGTATCCCTCAGATAGGGATACCAGCACCACAACTCACCATAAGGTGAGTTGTGGTGCTGGTAGCGTGGACTGTAGGACTCACAGCGGCGGTGGTGTGGATTTTGAGACTCGCGGAAAGCGTGGACTCTGAGACTCACGACGACGGTGACGTGGACTCTGAGACTCACGGCTGTGGTGACGTGGACTCTGAGACTCATGGCGATGGTGGCGTGGACTCTGAGACTCACGGCAATGGTGGCGTGGACTCTGAGACTCACGGCGATGGTGCCGTGGACTCTGAGACTCACGGCGATGGTGCCGTGGACTCTGAGACTCACGGTGGCAGTGGTGTGGACTCTGAGACTCACAGTGGCGGTGGCGTAGACTCTAAGACTCACGGCGGTGGTGACGTGGACTCTGAGACTCACGGCGGCAGTGGTGTGGACTCTGAGACCCGCGGTGGCGTGGCCTCTGAGACTCACGGCGGCGGTGGCGTGGACTCTGAGACTCACGGCGGCGGTGTGGACTCTGAGACTCACGATGGCGGTGACGTGGACTCTGAGACTCATGGCGGCGGTGGCGTGGACTCTGAGACTCACGGCGGCGGTGACGTGGACTCTGAGACTCACGGCGGTGGCGTGGACTCAGGGACTCACGATGTCTTTCTTTGTTTCTCCATTTGCCTCACCATTCTTTGATTCTGTTGGTTCCTTTGCAGGGCCAGATTTAATAGTCTCCTCTGACTCTGTATTTTCTGCCTCTTCTTCATAATTTGTTGTAGTTATCGTGATCGTGATTAGACGAAAGAAACGTTCAGCGCGAGTCTGGTGATGATTTAAGGACTTAAAACAACAAAAGATTCTCAGATAAGTAACGTCAACGATCATCTACGTCACACATCGAAGGAGTTCAGAGTTGGAGAGAGAGGATTTACAAAGGAGCATTCATCAAACAAATGTGAATCAAGCTAAATGCTACTCCAAGTATGTTCTTGATGACGGAATAATGTTAAAACATGCCAAAAAGCTTGAAAAAGTTAATTTTGCCTAATATTTGTCCTTTAAGGCAATGTTGAAAATTTTGCAAATATCAGCCCAAATATCAGCCAGTCAATATTCCAGTCGACCTCTACTTACAGTTAGACGTAATGTCTCTTTCTCCTCTCTCTCTCTTGTCCTGCTGTGTGTGTGTAGCTTGCGCGAATCCGTTTGGCACTGACTTCTGCTGGAAAAAGAGCAGTAAGGAGACATGAGGAGGTCAGCTCTGAACGTCAGGTGGATGTGTTATCATATGTTACCATTATTGAACCATGGGTTTGATTGATGAATCGATGAATGAATGCGCTGTGAAAGGTGGATGTGACTAGGGCGCAGTTCGTGTGGGAGCCTTTTGGTGTAGTATTTGTCCCTGGAAAAGTTTCAAATTTGCACTTATGTCAAACTAAGGGATGTGTATGAGTCTATTTTAGACCCATTTATAATCTGTAAAAAATGTTTTTGGTATTTAGTGGCTCTTAAATACCACCCATTTTTTGAATCAGTGCACTTTGCAAGTTTTGGCTTGTCTCGGCTTATTTCTCGTGTCCCCCGCCAATTTGTGACTCCATTTCCATCCACCAGGCACATAAGCATGTGTTTAACCATTGTGTTCTAAGCAAAATCAGGTGAAATGACTGTGGCATCAGCAGGTTCAGTGTTCTATTCGGCCAGTGCCCTTTTCCACTGGTGGCTTTAAAACCAAACAGAAACAGTGACCATACCTGCTTGCCAATGCCCAATCCCGTCAAATCTCAGAAGCTAAGAAGGTTCGGACCTGGTCAGTACTTCACCCACATTGCCTTGTATGAAAGTGGAATGTGCATGAACAATTGGTGGTGGTCGGGGGGCTGATGGCGCAGACTGGCAGCCTCGCTTTCATCAGTCTATAGCTGTGGCTACAGTAGTAGAGTACCATGGAGTGTGGAGTGAATGAATAATGCAAAATGAAGCATCTTCAAGTGTCCAATATATATGTATATATGATTAGTTAGGCCCAAGCGCCACAAGCTGGCGAGAGACTTATTAGTTTCGTAGTGCCGTGTCGTAGAGCCCCGACAGTTCTACCATTGGACAGTGAACGAGCCCATGCCAAAGGCATGGGACCTGAATATTTACTCCTGCTATGCGAAAGAACCCTTTCAATTGTCTTGGCAAACTTTCGAGCTGCGCGGGCCTGACTCGGAGGTGAATGACGAGCGCGTAATCGCTTGTTACAGTTTGATGTGAGCGAAAACGCTGACTCAGACACCAAAAGTTATCGACATTTTTGGGACAAGTGTTATTGTCTCTGTGTGGTGCAGCTGCAAAATCAATTGACAATTTTGCTCATTCATAATTACTTCTGATGCTGAAAAGGTGTGCTATGGTGTCACGTAGCCAAACAAACATGTTGAACGTAGAAATGTTTATACAATATGATTATCTGAATTGTACATTGAATTACAGTTGTGTATTTTGAACGACAACATTCATGTTTAACTCCTGTGATCGTTCACAGCAGTTTGTACCTTGGCTTTTTGTGAAACAGTGAGACTGAGCTTCTGTTGTCTGCACTCCACAAGTAACACCCAGAACACACAAGAGGTGGACCAGTTACTCTTGCCAAATATACACAATAGTTAGTATTTTACCAATAAAAAATATTAGTTTTAAAAAGTTCAACAGTCAAAGAAAAAAGGTCCATGTGCACTCACTGTGTCTGCGTTTTATGGCAATTTCTGAATTTATGACAACAAAAATTCCATTGTATAATGCTACGTTCAGTCAAACTGCCACTTTATTGATGTTTACTTGTGCTAAAAACTCAGGTGCTGTATTTAGATATACATGACCACAAACTTAATAAATAAAAACATACACTTACAAGTCTATATGACAGGTTCTCAAAATTCTCTAATTATGACTCAGTTCGGTGGTAGTGCACCTGTGGCAATCTTTTATTATAGTTTTACATCTGTGAAGATGCAGTTTGTGAAACATTTTTGAAAAACAAGTTTCAAATTACAGGAAGTAAAGCTGAGTTGAGAAAATGTAATCCATTTGACACAAACTGTCAAACTGGCGACAAATAGGCAAAATGTTTAGTTAAATCTTAAAGGGAAAATATTACAGCCCAATTCAAAACAAAACTTTTAGCCGAGCAGCGACAGCTCATGTGTTCAGGCAGAAATTCTCTGTGATGGACTTAAAACAGCAGAAGATTCTCTGATAAGTGATGTAGATGATCTGAAAATATGTTCGGGTTAGAAAGAGCTCAGAAACACATGTGTCCAATGCATGGAGGGGGGAGGGTTTTTAAATGACAACACCTCAAAACACTGTGAATGCAGTGGAATGCTACTCCAGGTATGGTTTTGATGACGGAACATTATTAGAACATGATTAAAAGCTCAAAAAGGTCACTATAGCAGAACTTTACAATCATGTTAACTGCATGTTAGTGAAATGTGTTGTGTAACCTGTCATACAAACTTTAATATTGTTCATTCATCCAGCTCACTTGTTCTGAAAGGTCACTTGATTGAAATGTATAAGGACGCTTGTATCTTGTATGTTGGCATCACTACAGAGTCTATGTCATACTCTGTAGATTTCAGATATAAATTATCAATTAATGTCCCCCTCTCTGTTGTGGGAGATGTGACATACTGAACATAACCTTGTTCTATCATAAAACTGCAGAGACTTTTAGATTTCAATATGTCATCATTAAAATCTCCCATCACTGCCACAGTGGCATAATATGAGTCCAGCCAATTCAATAATCTATGTAAATTATACTTGAATAGAGACATGGGATTTGATGGTGGGCTGCAACTATGATTTTATGCTCTGCAAAATAATTAACTAAACATTCTAAACTAAAATCTCTTACTGTGATTTCATAGTTGAAGTTTTCTTCACAGTACATGCCAACCCCACCGTGCTGTTGGCCAAGTAAACTCCTGAGAGCTGGATGACTACTGCTCAGGTACGATAGACTATGGGGACGACTGTGGAAGTTAAATCCATCAATGTGAGTGGTTTCATAAGATGAATGTACAGTTAAACATGTCTCTGCCACAGCAATACAGTTTGGCTGCCAGTGCTGTGTGCATAAAGCCAAATCAGACACATGTCGGGCTAACCCATGGACATTCACAAAGAAGAATGTCAAGACATGTGCCTCCAGGCGCCAGTGCATATTTTGGACCACGAAGGGAGGCATTCTCTCAAGCGCCGCTCTAATGCCATCTCTACAATAAATGGCATCTTCTTTAAAGTCTTCAATAATAAGACCTTCTAACCTCCTAACGCGGCAAAGGGCCACATACGCCTGATCCGCCGTAAAGGTTTCCTTAAGGGACACCACGGCTTTATCGACGGTTATGCCCTGTACTTTATGTACTGTACACGCCCACTCAAGTTTAAGAGGAAACTGCCGCCACTTTTCGCCTCGCCTATTTGCCTGTTCCTCTTCTGGTTCTATGCGGGTAGAACCAGTCAGGTCTCTAGGGGTATGTGTTTGCCTCCTTCTCTGCGCGCCTACTCTATTGTCGTCAAATTTAACATATACAGTGATCCCTCGCTATATCGCGTTTTATCTTTCACGGTTTCGCTGCTTCACGGATTTTTTTTACAGTGCGGATATTTTTACAGTGCATCCACCGAACTTCAGCGCACGCACAAGAACGGGACCCTTTGACGAGTCGTTCATTGCAGTTCTCAAATATAATCGAAGGTGGCATATCCGTTTATAGAAATCTTCTTGCTCAGAAAAAGAAAGAGCGCCAACAACTAAAGAAAGAGTCGTGCGTCTTCAGTAGAAACAGACGCTACAGCGGAGCGGAGTCAGGACGAAGAGGCACAGACTGTGAAATACGCCAGTGACAATGTTTCCAACCTTGTATTACTATATTAAAATTATTGTTTTAAACAAATTTTGGGCTTTAAAACAGGTTTGGTTTCATTCCATAGTTCAGTATTGCATTGTAAAATAATAAAAAATAAAGCTGTGACTACTTCACGGATTTCACTTTTCGCGTGTTATTTTTGGAACGCAACTCCCGCGATAAACGAGGGATCACTGTATAGCTAAAGGAGGCTGCCTTTCCTGCGGATTATCGACTATATAAGTAACATAGCCACATACCCTATTTACTAGACCGTCGGCTAAATCTACAAAATTTTTACACAACATAACAAGCGCATTTACACCCAAGATTAATGCCTTCTCCAAACTGGCCTGATCTGATTTATGGAGATGGCCCTTTAACTCTTTTAATTTTCCTGTCTTTTTGTCGTACCCAAAATCACGCGCTGCAATGGTTATAGTATTTGTACATACTCTAGTCAGTTTGGTAATGTTATAATTATTTACAAACTTGTTTTTTGGAAATATGTGCAACACATCAGGATCTTCGCCAGTTTTAAGACTTTGTAATAAATCTATGTCACCTTTGAGCAGGGGCGTCCCTCTCGAGCGCACTCTAAGCCTGTTCAATAGCTCCGCAAAAGTGTTTTCCTGTTGTCTAACTAGTCGTTAACTCCACAATTTGGAATAAATTAGTAAAACGCCTACGCCCTCTTCAAACAGAGGATGACCCATGACTGGCGATAATTGATAGAAATCCCCGACAACTATGATAGACACATTTCCAAATGGAGAAAAGACACCTGATTGTTTAATTTGGCGCAAACGACCGTCGATGTAGGTGAATAACTTTTGTCAACCATAGATATTTCATCAATAATTACAATTTGTAAATCAACATATTTCGCGCGCAGTGTATTTAAGCTTTTCCTCCCCCAGCGGAGTGTAGGGGAGGGAAACACTTGTGCCTATACTAAATGTTGAGTGGATAAATTATATGCTGCTATCCCTATCCGGACTATTGCAAGTAGGAGCCAATAATCAAGACGCCTCGTACTGTATCGCTCTAATCAGGTGACTATGAAGATAAACGCTGCCTAATTTTTTAAATGCCTCTTTCGCACTAACATTACCTTTGGAAGCTTCTTTTTGTGCGTTACTTAAGAGCAAACCCATTTCCCTCTCCGACTTAGAAACTATACAATCGTACGCATCTATAACATACTGGATATCCATATTGGTATTCCAGCATGCTAATAACTTCTCGTTATAGTTATTAATCCACACTTCGTTGAGTTGAGTTCACGCTCCAAGACGATTTGTTTGTGTCCACCTAAAACGCTGTACACCTGTTGAAGGGAAATATATGTTTTTTACACTACCTCACTATATTGTTCACCTATCATTTGTTTTATATTTACACGTATAAACACAACACAAGTATATAATTTTAATTATGGTTTTATTCATAGCATATAATGTTTCAGGAGGTCTGTTTACAGTTTACATTTAAGGTTACCCTCAGGTTGTTAACACCTTTGCTTGGAATGTGTCTCTTGGGGGATGGGATGTATGCATTTCTTTTGTTTAGAGAAACTCCAAGATAAGATAACGCTGCCGTCGCCGTGGAGATGAAAAACTTGGAAAACCTGGGAGAAGGGATAGCCCACTGTTTGCATATTCATGAATGTGTTTTCAAATACCTGGGTCAAGGGATAGGCGGGCGTTCAGAGCTCCTGATCTAAGTCCCGCATAGTGTGGGCTTTCAGGGATAAAGTTCGGACCCAGAGCGCTCTGTATTAGATTCCTTTGTTAGGGTTAATAAACTTTTTGGATTTAATTGATTTTTGCCTTATTCTCGTTCTTCGGATAAACGAACACGCCTTCACTGTTCAAATGTGAACTGTGTTAACCCCAACGACACAAACAATTCATGAGCACTAAGACACAGGTTATTTTCATCAAGAGTAGCATTCTTAAGTGCGGTCATAATGATTTCGGCTTGGTCTTTTGTAACAAGGGGGAAGGATTCAAAGTCAAATTGTTTAATAAATGTACGCATCGATACCGGATGTGGAAAATTAAAACGACATACAGTTTTGCCTTTTTTACACGTTTTGGAGTGACGCTTAGATTGCTGCTGCACTGAAGTTACTTTTTCCGCTAAATTTGGATCAGAGGGTCGTTTGCAGGTAACGTACTTATCAACAAATTGAACGACCTCCTTGTCAGTATTTACCCCGAGTTTTGGTGCGTTTTTGACCCAAAGTAAACAGTAGACGTGATGTGAATGTGTTGGAATTGTACGCGATAAAAACAATATATGACTTTACCAACGGGCTGAGCTGGTGACATTATAAATTTACGTAAAAAAACGTAACATACCGGTTCGTGGACCAATTGGGACCGGACCGCACAACAAATAAATTCGGGCCGCTCTGCAGTCGGGCTGAGTTGCCCGGCCCAGGGGGCAGAGACGCGTACGTGCGTAACATGCGCTCCACGGCGAAAGAGCGCGTGAGCAACCAGTGCTGTGTTGTTTTCTTCCTCATCCTCGAATAAAGTTGTCAAAATATGTTATGTGAGAAAAGACGCCTTAATGGAAGTGCAAGAGAAAAAGAGACAGAGCGCAACAGAGGAGAAAGAGCAGTGGAGGAGAGAGAGAGACGAAAGGAGCGAGGGAGAGCAATCATGTGGGCCAGCGTCAGCGGATGGAACAGGCCCGTCTGGTACAGGAGGCGTCCCGTTGGTGCAGGTAGAACACTAACACTTGAAACCCTGTCAGGTGCGCTTATTCTGCCAATAAAACCTCTGCAGGTACTCAGTTTACGTAACCCTGTTTCTACACATGCACGGGTCCGGGTCGGATCATGCAGCAAATGACTCGGGCCGAGTCAGGTTCGGTTAGTACCCGCGCGGTCCCGGGTCGGATTCGGGTCGAATCTTGCAGCAAATGACTCGGGCTCGGACAGTACACGCGCGGGCTCGGTCAGGTCGGGCTTGAATTTTTGGGTCGATCGATGGTTACATACAAATTTAACCCACAAGCAACAAAATGAGTAAGAAACAGATGTCTTTAGAAAGTTTCTTTGTGAAGGGGAAAAGGCCTAGAAGAGACAGAACAAGAGCCTCCGACATCCAAGAAAAAAAAAAAGCTTTTAACAGACAATACCAGGAATCCTACGTGAATCCTACGGCTTTAATGAGGCGACGAAGCCTTCAAAGCTGCTTTGCCACTTAGAGACCAAGCACCCCGGATTAAAAGACAAGCCCCTGGACTATTTTGAATGAAAATAACAGGTACACAGTGGATTCACGTTTATTATGATAAATGCCCCCTCCCCTTCCGGGCCACAGTAAAATTTTCAAGCGATGACCAGTCCGCGGTGATAAAAAGGTTGGGGACCACTGATCTAAACCATCTGCTTGCTCCGGTTCCTCTCGGTTTCCTTTATCTACATTCATGTCTGTACGGAGCCCGTCTGATGACCAGGGGGAGAAATGTTTTTAAATTGTGGCCACGAATTACTATTTCGTTCCCACGATTTAGCCAAAACGTTCCCACAATTTAGCCAAAACGTTCCCACGAATTGGCTAAATCGTTCGCACAATTTAGCTAAAACATTCCCACGAATTAGCCAAAACGTTCGCACGATTTAACTAAATGTTCCCACGAATTAAGAAAAATCGACCGCCAATTAGATAATGCGCCAGGTACGTAGCAGGGCGAGGTAGTAACAGTTAACTAACATCGAATGGACATCATAATGGACCTCGGCAAGAACAAATGAAGGTAAAAAATGTTTACTTGTTCCCTACTCATATGTTGCTGTGAGTATATGAGAGATGTAAGTTATATGAATTCCAGAACCTTTACGGTTTGCCAGTCTGGCGTCTCTTTTTGTCTAGCGAAAGCTAAAATGCTAGCTTTTTAATGAGCCAGCTACTAGACTACAACATGCTAATAGCGGAAGGGTGACGTTAATTGTTGATTTCCCTGTATTTGCCAATTAGCTATGGACGATAGACTGCACGACTTCTTGAGGGACCGCAACATCGAGGAGAGCATCATTCAGAGACTGAAGGACGAAAATGTAAGTACCTAGTCTGTGGCTGAAGACGCTGATCTAGTCAAGTAAAGCATACAGTACAAGTGCTAACATACATTCATGCAAGTTCGTAAATTATTGATGGAGAAATAGCCCTGGAAGTGCTTGTAAACCGAACTGTCACAGTTCCATATGCTACAATGCATTAGCCTTAGCCTTCAAACATTACAAAGTATGTAAAATTAGGTCTGTTTTGTCGACTGACAACCACCCGACCAGACGTGAGTAACATCAGAGCCTTGTTAGAACACATTGTGTGGAAGAGTTTGGCGTTTAGACCGTTTGCGATAGCAATTAGCTAACTATCAATGCAACTGGGCAGTTAGCCTTAGCCTGTGAACATTACAAACTGTGTAAAATCAGGTCTGTTTTGGCGACTGACAACTACTCGACCCCACGTGAGTAACATCAGCGCCTCGTTAGACAATTTTGCCTGGGGTAAAAGTATTTTTCTCAGACTATTTATGTTAGCGATTAGCGCCGAAATTAGCATACATGCTAACGAGTACTTAATAAACATGTCCTCAGTTAGCGTCATGGTGGATAGTATGAACACAGCAACGTATAACAGATAACCACAATTTGACCAGGAAACTACTTTTATGGCATTCAGCCCCACAAATCATATTAAACGATTGAACTGTAGGAGGTAGATATTGATTTGTATTAAGTTATCGTGGGCAAGTATAATAAACAGGTATAAAACCTCATAAATCACATTTTCTTTCATTTATTTCATTATACTTCCCCTTAATGAATGGAATAGAAGGTTTGCAATGGCACGAGACTGGGATGTATAGAAATGAGAGTTGTTTCATGGCTTGAAAAACAGCTTACATGGTTATGATTTAGTTACATCTTTGTAATGTACTGGTTACATTCCCCTTTGTTTCAGTGTTAATTATCATGCTTTATTTTACAACTTTTGTTTATTTTTACTTTTTCAGATTTTCAGATTGATGCAACTGTCATTCCATTAATGAGTGATCATGACCTGGCAAATTACATCCCAAAAGTGGGTGACAGAATATCCATCGTCGCCTTCTGCAGAAAGGACACAGCCCCTTAAGTCGCAGCTTCTAGAAAAGAATCCAAACTTTCAAGGCTTCGTCAAAAACTGTGTAAAGATGGTTCCGGGCCCTCCTCCTCTTCCTCCTCCTCCTCACAACAACCAACAACTAAGTGGACAGGCAATAAAAATGCCAAACGTAAAATGAGACGACTTGAGATTGGCTGGATGAACTTCAATGAAAACGAAGAAAGGTACAAGCAGGTAAAAAGTATCAGTGGTGGAGGAACTCGGTCTTTATCTATTAGTACGGACAAAACCATGGAAGATGTAAGGGTCATGGCTGAAAAACTATTTTTTCCAAACGGTCTCTCCAAAAAGAAGCAACGTCTTAGTTGTTACTCAACCAGCATTGAAAGTTCACAAATACATGTTGACATGACAGACACAATTGAGGAGGCATACAACAAAAGCAAAGTTAAAATTCTTAGACTTTACCTATGCACCACAAAAAATGGATGGAAACCCAAAATGAAAACCGATGTAGATACGCCTAGTGTGGTAGATCTCACAGACAATCAAGATTCATCAAGCCATGAGGACATGGATGCTGGACTCTTTTTTGCTGATGACTTGGAACTGGATGACACAATAGTATGGGACGGGACAGCAACAGCGGAAGGTAATAACATAGATACTATCATCATCAGGAGTGGAAGCTATGAGCCAGACACATCGGTTAATGGACCTGACGTACCAGACACTGAGACCATCCCTCCAGAAAATGAAAACGATGTACCTTATCCTGAGATTGATTTGCCACAGCCTGCTTCTCTGTCCACTGAAATAGATGCCCCATCAAACATCATTTCGAGTGTTCTTACTCCTTTGTCTAATCCTGTTCAGCTTTTCATTAAGAGGGGTCACTGTCTCACTGACCTAATCAGCGCTTTCAAGAACCCGGATATTTTGTCATGTAAACTAACTATCAACATGCGTTTGCCAAATGGACAGCTAGAAAAAGCGGAAGGAGTTGGTGTCTTGCGAGACTGTCTCACAGAATTCTGGAATGATTTCTATGAGAGCTGTACATTAGGTGTTGATGTGAAAGTCCCCTTCATCAAACATGACTTTCAGTGTGAGGAGTGGCAAGCTATTGCCCGCATTTTAGTTGTAGGGTGGAGACAAGCTGGCTATTTTCCTGTAAAACTTGCAACTCCATTTTTGGAGGAGGTTTTGTATGGATCCACAAACAGCAACTTCAAGGATTGTCTGATGTTGTACGTATCACAGGAGGAGAAAAATGTTCTTTCAAAAGCCCTGGATGATTTCAAATCTGTGGACTCAGAAGATCTTTTGGATGTTCTTGATGCACTTGAATGCAAGAAGGTAGTTACAGAGAACACACTCATGCCCATTTTAGCACAAATAGGCCATAAACTCATCATTCAAGCTCCCATGTATGTGATAAAGTGCTGGCATCCTGTTGTGAGTGCAATTGCTAATACCCTGCCACTTGAAGATCTCCATTCATTTCTTGCACAAAAAAAAACAACATCAAAAGCAGTCAAAGATCTACTGCACTTTCCAGTAGAGATGACGTCAATGCAGCTGACTGTGTCACGTTATCTCAAAAGATCACAATAAACTTCAGCTTTTCCTTAGGTTTTGTACGGGGTCTGACCTTGTTGACAAGACCATACATGTTGAGTTCATTGAAACTACCGATTTTGTCCGCAGCCCGCAGTCCCACACATGTGGATGCATCCTTAAATTGCCAATAGGTTACCACAGCTATCCTGATTTTCGAAGTGAGTTCAACAACATCTTAACAAGCTCAATGTGGGTGATGGATGTGATATAGTTAAGAAGTACACAACTGTTTCATGTTTTTTTATGTTATTATTATGAATAATGTTTTAATACTTGTTCAATAAGGTGGATGTTTGATATAGGTCTGCCAAGTCTGTTACTAGTTAAAGCTGCTTTGAAAAGTGTGCCTCACAAATCTACCTTTTGCATATAACTTAAAGACATTCAACACTGTTTCTATTGTGCAGTTGACATGTTCAATAAAGCATTCAAAATTGTACACTGTTTGGACCTTTTCGTTTTGTTAAATTGTGAGGCCACTGCCACCTTCAGGTTTAAGGTGGAATTTCTCAAAGTAATAATACAGTATGTTATGTAAGTACATAATTAACTGCAATATGTTTACTTTTTGTCTATTATATTGTCCCAGTAGCACTATTATTATAGCTTTTATATGGTTGGTACAGTGTTTCCATTGTGTCTTGGTTATATGTTGAAGCTGCAGCAAGACAATAATTTCCATTGAGGGCATATGGATTATGATTTGGAAAGTTCACAACTGGACTACATTCAAACAGGTAAAGAATTGCCTTTGGACCCTGAAAGTTGCTGTTGCCTCGCAAGATGCCGTAAAACCCTAATAATAACAAATAATACATTTTTGTTGTCAATAATGGACAGAAGTGTAGTAGCGTTCTATAACCAGTGAAAGGCAGTAGTACTCCGTTTGGCGTAGAGTTTGCTAGAAGATACAAAATAAGGAGAAGAAGAGGCAAGAATGGACAGGGGTAATTTGATCGAGTTTTATTTCAATCTCGGATTAAAATACAAGGACATTGTTAAAAGTCTTGATTCACATGGGATTGACCAACTCCAAGGCCCAGGAAAACATCGCGGCTACCGGTGGATGTTCACCAAATGCAAACAATATGGTATTTCAATAAGAAAGGAAGACGTCAGACTTATCCTTGCCTTGCTCGATCCAGTTGGCTCCCAGATTCGCCAATCAAGACGTCTAAGAATTGCATTTTGTATGGCACATTGACTCGTACGACAAACTTAAGCCATACGGCATATGCATAAACGGATGCATCGATGGATTTTCACGCCAAATAATTTGGCTGCGAGGAGCGTACACAAACAATGACCCCAGAGTAATAGGAGGCTACTTTGTGGAAGCAATAGAGCTTCTTGGGGGCTGCCCGAGACTGGTGCGAACTGACATGGGGACTGAGAATGTGGTAATTAGAGATATTCAGCGGTATCTACGCAGTGATGATCAAGATGACAGAGCTGGCGATGGAAGCTTTATCACCGGTGCCAGCACAGCTTATCAAAGAATTGAGAGCTGGTGGGGGATAATGAGAAAAGAAGGCATCGAATCCTGGATCACTATGTTGGGAGAGTTGAAGGATGAGGGACTTTTCAGTGGAGATTTTTTAGACAAATCTCTGTCTCAATTCTGCTTTATGCCAATGGTTCAGGTACCATTTAAGAACTAACTATATAATTACATTAACACTTGAGTAATTGTAAATAAATGTATCCACAATAAGTTGTAACAATCGTGTAAGTATCCAGTCACATATTTCCAGTCGGACAATAAACAGTTACGAACCGACATGTCCGTTACTGTTTATGTTCCGCAAATATTTGCACGTAAAATTAGTTATTTATTTTAAAAAACAAAAACCATTAAAAAAATATTGATTCCACTGTTGACATAGGACTCTTTGTTTTACGCCGTTGACGAGTATTGCATTTCCTAACTGGCTCACTATTTTGCAGGAAGTACTCAATGACATACGGGATGTTTGGAATGCCCATCTGATCAGACCTACCAAGAATACCAACGTGCCTAGTGGTGTCCCTGACATCATGTACACTGCCCCTCATCTTTGGAACACAGAGGACTGTTTTGTTCCACTGTCAGAGGATCTCAACACATGCAAAGAGAGGTGTATTTTTTTAAGTTCAGTACCATGTGACAAGGATGTGTTTGATTTGTGTACAATAATAATGTCAGAATCTGGGTTGGAGTTTCCTAGCACAATGCCCCAGTCTCTTGAGTTGTATTTGCACCTCAGGGATACACTTCGCCCACAACTACTTGACATTTAAACAAACCTGTAGCTTTTTTTTACATTTTTATATACTTTACATACAATAAAGTAACTTTTGGACTATAGTAGAAATACAGTATATTATAGGCCATGTATGTATGCACATCATAACAAGATTTTTTTTTTTGTAAAACGTGTTTTATATCAATTAAAATTGTGTAATTGATTTCAAGTACAATAGTGTCATGTGCTTCTTTAAGATATACATTTTATTACATTTCAAGACAAATCAACAGCTCTTGGTATCATGTGATGAGACTGTGGGATGGTTAGGCTAAACTTTTCTAGCAGTACCATGGACAGAGACACAGTTTAAAAATAACAACTAAGACGTTGCTTCTTTTTGGAGAAACCGTTTGGAAGAAATAGTTTTTCAGCCATGACCCTTACATCTTCCATGGTTTTGTCCGTACTAATAGATAAAGACCGAGTTCCTCCACCACTGATACTTTTTTCTTTACACAGTTTTTGACGAAGCCTTGAAAGTTTGGATTCTTTTCTAGAAGCTGCGACTTAAGGGGCTGTGTCCTTTCTGCAGAAGGCGACGATGGATATTCTGTCACCCACTTTTGGGATGTAATTTGCCAGGTCATGATCACTCATTAATGGAATGACAGTTGCATCAATCTGAAAATCTGAAAAAGTAAAAATAAACAAAAGTTGTAAAATAAAGCATGATAATTAACACTGAAACAAAGGGGAATGTAACCAATTCATTACAAAGATGTAACTAAATCATAACCATGTAAGCTGTTTTTCAAGCCATGAAACAACTCTCATTTCTATACATCCCAGTCTCGTGCCATTGCAAACCTTCTATTCCATTCATTAAGGGGAAGTATAATGAAATAAATGAAAGAAAATGTGATTTATGAGGTTTTATACCTGTTTATTATACTTGCCCACGATAACTTAATACAAATCAATATCTACCTCCTACAGTTCAATCGTTTAATATGATTTGTGGGGCTGAATGCCAATAAAAGTAGTTTCCTGGTCAAATTGTGGTTATCTGTTATACGTTGCTGTGTTCATACTATCCACCATGATGCTAACTGAGGACATGTTTATTACGTACTCGTTAGCATGTATGCTAATTTCGGCGCTAATCGCTAACATAAATAGTCTGAGAAAAACACTTTTACCCCAGGCAAAATTGTCTAACGAGGCGCTGATGTTACTCACGTGGGGTCGAGTAGTTGTCAGTCGCCAAAACAGACCTGATTTTACACAGTTTGTAATGTTCACAGGCTAAGGCTAACTGCCCAGTTGCATTGATAGTTAGCTAATTGCTATCGCAAACGGTCTAAACGCCAAACTCTTCCACACGATGTGTTCTAACAAGGCTCTGATGTTACTCACGTCTGGTCGGGTGGTTGTCAGTCGACAAAACAGACCTAATTTTACATACTTTGTAATGTTTGAAGGCTAAGGCTAATGCATTGTAGCATATGGAACTGTGACAGTTCGGTTTACAAGCACTTCCAGGGCTATTTCTCCATCAATAATTTACGAACTTGCATGAATGTATGTTAGCACTTGTACTGTATGCTTTACTTGACTAGATCAGCGTCTTCAGCCACAGACTAGGTACTTACATTTTCGTCCTTCAGTCTCTGAATGATGCTCTCCTCGATGTTGCGGTCCCTCAAGAAGTCGTGCAGTCTATCGTCCATAGCTAATTGGCAAATACAGGGAAATCAACAATTAACATCACCCTTCCGCTATTGGCATGTTGTAGTCTAGTAGCTGGCTCATTAAAAAGCTAGCATTTTAGCTTTCGCTAGACAAAAAGAGACGCCAGACTGGCAAACTGTAAAGGTTCTGGAATTCATATAACTTACATCTCTCATATACTCACAGCAACATATGAGTAGGGAACAAGTAAACATTTTTTACCTTCATTTGTTCTTGCCGAGGTCCATTATGATGTCCATTCGATGTTAGTTAAAGGTGGAATGGAGGATTTCGGGCAACAAATCAGAATCTCATTTCCTCGTGGGTAGCACAAATAACTGGTCCGCTCAGGTGTCAATCATTCTGTGCGTGCTAGTGCATGCCGGCAGGCTCGTCCAGGGGAAACGCTCGCTCCCCTGGCCGTGCATGCATGGTTGATATGCTAGTGTGTTTATGTAGCAGGTTAGCGGCGAGTTCCGTCATTGTAAGTCTAAACTTTCATCCGCGAAGTACCGAAATGGCTGAGGGACGAAAGAGAAAGACTGTTTTCGAGCTTTCACAGAAGAGACGAAAGTCTGCAGAGGAAAGAAACAAAACACATGTTATTCTGGGGGAATCGTTTACGCGCTGGCGAGCATTGAAAGCGCAAAACAGGCTGATGCCTCCGCTGCAAACTTTCTGCTGGACAGGTAACTGTTTATCTGACTCTTTTTTTAGCTTATTGTATGTGGAGTGTATTATTAAATCTTCTTCGCGGAGGTTGTCGTGAGAAAGCGACACCAATCGTCTTGTAAACAAATGCGCATGGGCAGTGCTGCTGGGCGTGCTCGTTCACGAGGTTTGCTAGGCGTTCAGTCAGGAGAAACGGGGTGGGAGGGAGGGGGAACCTGCGCATGCGCTTTTTCAAAAAAAGGACTAACAGTCGCAGATTTTCAAATCGGCGAGAAATCCTCCATTCCACCTTTAACTGTTACTACCTCGCCCTGCTACGTACCTGGCGCATTATCTAATTGGCGGTCGATTTCTTAATTCGTGGGAACATTTAGCTAAATCGTGCGAACGTTTTGGCTAATTCGTGGGAACGTTTTAGCTAAATTGTGCGAACGATTTAGCCAATTCGTGGGAACGTTTTGGCTAAATCGTGGGAATGTTTTGGCTAAATCGTGGGAACGTTTTGGCTAAATCGTGGGAACGAATTATATTTGGTGGGAACGAAATAGTAATTCGTGGCCACAATTTAAAAACATTTCTCCCCCTGGTCATCAGACGGGCTCCGTATGTCTGCTCCCATATTGATAGCTGCGACATTAACATCCGCTCCCGTATCTATAGTTACTACATTAACGCCCACTCCCGTATCTATATTTGCTACATTAACATCATCTCCCATATCAGTAGCTTCTTCTTCTCCCCCAACAACTCATTAATCCACTCTTCATTAAAATCAATGTCTATATTTATTGTTTACTTTAAGAAAAGCGATGGCCCGCCGAACACGGCCAGTATCCACGCGCTGATACTCATAATGTCCCTTATATGAAAGTTTGCGCTTAAGTTTTACCGGTAATAAACAACCGTCCATATTACTACGCGGTAATAGGTTGATGGACTCTGTAATCCTCGAAGGAACACAGGCTTCCGAGATACAGGCTTCTGCAACAACAGCACATTTTGGTTAAGCCATAAAATCGTCCTTTCTACAAGGTAAGACCTGGCTTTTAAATAAGAGTTTTAAACACATGCAACATACATACTCTGGACCGTCTTCAACGTCTTTTAAAAATTGTTCCATTACAAAAGTGAACGTTTCCCGTTTTTGTTGCAATTGTTTTCTATTTTTCCTGTATGCTGCGCGTGTTTTATTTCTAAATTGTTCATTATTGTGGTATTTTTGTTTACAAGGTTCTTTAACTTTTTGTTTATGAAGGGGATTTGCTTTATACGTTTGTTTACTGGCTGCTTTCACATTTTGTTTATGTTGTAAATTTGCTTTATATTTGTTAATGCTGGCAGCACTAAGTTTATTTTGATATTGAACATTAACTTTATATTTGCTAATGCCAGCAGCTATAAGTTTGTTTTGATGTTGTAAATTAACTTTATATTTGTTGCTGCTGGCAGCTTTAAGTTTATTTTGATATTGAACATTAATTTTATATGTGTTCATATCAGCAGCTTTAAGTTTATTTTGATATTGTAAATCAATGCTATATTTATTGATGCCTTAAGTTTTTCTTTAAAGTTTATGTTGGTTTTGTATTTATGTTTAATTGCAGCATTGATTGCCACCTTTATTTTTTTTCTATTTACTTTATATTTGTGTTTGTAAGCAGCCTTTTTCCCCTCTAGATAATCTAAATTGTCTTTATATTTTTGATTCATTCTTTTTTTTTTTTTTGTAGCTTCTTTAATTTTTTGTTGATATTGTAAATTAAGCCTGTATCTCATTAAGTTTTTTAGTTTAATTTTTTCCTGTTGCTGTATGTACTTTAGCTTTATTGTTTCTTTAATCATCTTGTGATGTTTGTTGTAGGTGTTTTTCAAATGCTTAAATTTTTTCTTTTGCATATATTTTGATAATGCCAGTTCTATTTTAGTTTCAAAATCTTAATGAAATCTACTTGACGTTGGTCAACGTTGGTCGGTCTGAAGGTTGTAAAAACGTAACCGTGACATTGACTTCTTTTCTGTAAATACAATAACACTTTACCAACTTTGTTTTATGGAGATTTATTGATTAACATACAAACAGATAAATATGGTGATTAAATATTCAAATTAGGCATTAAAAGATGTAAAACTAGACAAGGTTAATCTGGATCTATCTAGTTATGTGTTGGAGTTCCTTTTAACAATTAATGTATTAAAGCCAGTTTGTGTCTGTGAAATCTGTGCGCTTACGACCCAAGAGTTTCTCCAGCCTTGTGTCCATGTCGTGACCTGAGGGTCAGATGCTGCAGAGCTTTCTCCCAGCTTGCTCCGCAGAAGAACTAGGAAGAAGTCGAAGTACGAAGTTTGTAGTGGACTCGAGCTCTAGCGTGACGAAGCTTGGTGCATGGGTTTTTAACAAGTTAGCCCCTCCAGGCTTTGGCGCTAACTTTCAGCCAATCAGGGACTTCATTGTCCTGACTTACGTGTGTGTGGACTAGAGTCTGTCAGTGTGACCAGATGAATGAGGGTCATAAGGGTCAGGGTTGGACGTTAAACAGGCCTCCACTGTGTGGCCGTTAACCCAAGGTAGTCATTTTTCATTGTCTGTTGTAATGCATATTACAACACTTACATGTTCACAAGATGATTCACAAAATATTTGAATCCACAAAAGAACATTCACAAAATAGCACAACATTGTAAATTCATTCATTACATTGTAAACTCAGTCCATGAATAAGATGTTCAAGTTATTCAGTGTTTTATCTGTGTTTGGGTTTCTTTTCTCTAAAAATGCTGAATTGCTCATCAGAGTTCATTTTAATCCATTTTCAAAGAGAAAACAATTATTTTTGCAAACTTTAATCCAGCTTCAAAGTAGTAATTTTTCAACTATGAAGCAAAGCTTGGAATGTAGTTAGACGGGTGTTTAGAAAGGGGGCAGGGCTGATAAGGTCATGATCTCTGTGCAGCCCAGTGCAGCCTGCTCTGTGCTGCAGGGCGTCTGATTCTTGAGGTCAACGATAGTTCGCTTTATCCGTCCTATACGGCGTCTCCTGGTTGGTGCCTGGCTCTACAGCTCCACTAGTCATCATCTTCCACCTGCCTTGCTCCACCCAATGGACTCTTTTGTTCAGCTTGCCTCAGCACTAGACGTGTCTTGTGCTTCTGTGTGTTTTGTGCATGTGTTTTGTGCATGTGTTTGTGTGGTCAATGTACGTGGCATTGTAGCCTGTAATGTTGTGAGCTGCTCTTATTTTTTTGTGTCTTAATTTCTGCTCCAGTAGAACCTTTTTTTGTTTGTTGTAAACGTTACTATTATTTACCTGCCTTTATTTTAATTAAACTACTTGACACCATTTAACATCATGGTTGTGTTACCTCCCCTTCCCCCTAGATGAGCAGGGTTTGTAACATATTGGGGGCTCGTCCGGGATCCTTTTACGAAAGTTCCCAACTTAAGTGGTCAAACAAATAAGTGGGTAAGTAATTCTAAAGTTTAATTGTATTTTGACATCTGAAAGAAAAAAGAAATGGCATCGTTTGATTGGCTTTTGAGGTCTTTTGAGGACAATTTTTCCGTCAGTGAAATTGAGAAATGTAAAAAGTATCCAACTGGAGGCCGAGGAAAAGGAACGGAATCGCAGAGCTGAACTCGAGTTACACATCTGAAAACTTGAGATTGAGGCTGACAAGGCCGTGAAACTCCAACGCCTTGAGCTGGAGGTCGAAGGCCGCCTCCCTCCCAACCCTACCAGCTCTGGACTTGCTGCACCAGCGGCCGCCCCCTCTCCTCCACCGCTCAGACCTTCGCAGCTCTTGATGTGAGTAAATATATCCCTCTTGTTCCCACTTTCAGAGAGAGCGAAGTTGACTCATAATTTGCAGCGTTCGAACGAATCGCGATGGCTTTAAATTGGCCTTGTGATGTTTGGCTCCTCCTGTTGCAGAGTAAATTGTACGGTAAAGTACAGGAGATTATTCCTCTCACCGAGAGTCTAAATTATGCTGCAGTCAAAACTGCTGTGCTACGCGCCTATGAGTTAGTACCCGAGGTGTACAGGCAAATCGTAGAAAAGCCCCCGACCGTACATATGTTGAATTCGCTAGGGAAAAGGGAACCTTGTTTGACAAATGGTGTGCATCTGCAAAAGCCCATAATTTTGTTGCGTTACGGGACCTTATGTTACTGGAGGATTTTAAGAAGAATATCCTTGTAACCTATCTGAATGAACAAAAAGTAAAAACCTTGTCAGATGCTGCTGTGTTAGCTGATGAATTTGTGTTAACCCTTAAGAATACATTTGTGGCACACCCTGTTGAGAAATTCTGTTCACCTGCTAGTATGTTCAGTAACTCTAACTCTGCTAAAGTTAAGATCAGAATCAGAATCAGAATCAGAAGCGGTTTATTGCCATTGTCAGTGAAATTCACAAACATAGGAATTTGCTTCGGTGAAGGTGCAACATAAAGCAATGAGTAAAATATAAAAAATATATAAAAAGGCATGCATAAAAATTAAGAATAAAATAGACTAAGATAGACTATATACAGAATGTACAGTTGGCAGATAGTGCCATGTGCAAATGTGTAGTGCAAGTAGATTGTTCTTATATAATATATGGTTAAAGTGGCAGGTGTTATAAAGTGTTCATGAGTCCAACGGCAGAGGGAAAGAAACTGTTCTTGTGGCGGGAGGTTCTGGTCCGGATGGACCGTAGCCTCCTGCCCGAGGGGAGTGGCTCAAATAGTCCGTGTCCAGGGTGAGAAGGGTCAGCTGTGATCCGACCTGCTCGTCCCCGAGTCCTGGAGACGTACAGGTCCTGGACAGATGGAAGCCTGCAGCTGATCACCTTCTCAGCAGAGCGCACAATGCGCTGTAGTCTCTGTTTGTCCCTGGCTGTGGCTCCAGCGTACCACACGGTGATGGAGGAGGTGAGGATGGACTCGATGATGGCCGTGTAGAACTGCACCATCATCTCCGCTGGCAGCTTGGCTTTCCTCAGCTGCCGCAGGAAGTACATCCTCTGCTGGGCCTTCTTGATGATGGAGCTGATGGTCGGCTCCCACTTGAGGTCCTGAGTGATGGTGGTGCCAAGGAAGCGGAAAGAGTCCACGGTGGTGATGGGGGAGTCTGTCAGGGCGAGGGGGCAGGTGGCTGAGACTTTCCTGAAGTCCACGATCATCTCCACTGTCTTCTGGGTGTTGAGCTCCAGGTTGTTATCGCTGCACCAGGACACCAGCCGGTCCACCTCCCTCCTGTAAACAGACTCATCGCCGTCCGAGATGAGTCCGATGAGGGTGGTGTCGTCTGCAAACTTGATCAGTTTTACAGAGTCGTGGCTGGAGTTGCAGCAGTTGGTGTACAGGGAGAAGAGCAGAGGAGAAAGTACACAGCCCTGTGGAGTTCCTGTGTTGATAGTCCGAGTCTCTGAGACATTCTTCCCCAGCCGCACGCACTGCCTCCGGTCCGTCAGGAAGTCAGTGATCCACCTGCAGATGGAGTCAGGCACGTTGAGCTGAGAGAGCTTGTCCTGGAGCAGAGCAGGGATGATGGTGTTGAATGCAGAGCTGAAGTCCACAAACAGGACCCTGGCGTAGGTTCCCGGGGAGTCCAGATGCTGCAGAATGAAGTGGAGGGCCAGGTTGATGGCGTCGTCTACAGATCTGTTGGCTCTGTAGGCGAACTGCAGTGGGTCCAGGGCGGAGGAGGTGAAGGACTTGAGATGGGGCAGGACCAGGCGCTCAAAGGACTTCATGACGACAGGCGTCAGCGCCACAGGCCTGAAGTCATTAAGTCCAGTGATCCGGGGCTTCTTGGGAACAGGGACGATGATGGACGACTTGAAGCAGGCTGGGACATGGCATGACTCCAGGGAGGTGTTGAAAATGTCTGTGAAGACAGGAGTCAGCTCATCTGCACAGTGTCTCAGGGTGGCGGGGGAGACACCGTCTGGTCCAGCAGCTTTCCGGGGGTTGGACTTCCGAAACTGTTTCCTTACATTGTCCCTGTGTAGTGAAAGGCCGGTGGGGGAGGTGGGGGGATCCAGGGTGTGAGAAATGTCCATTGTAGTGAGATGGGTGGGGGAGGGGGTTGAGGTTTCGAACCGAGAATAGAAGGAGGCGAGCTGTTCAGCTGATGGACGAAAGAGTGTTTTCTTACTGCCGCAGACCTGGACATCTTATGGCAAACTGTTCTGCTTACAAGTGAAAAGCGGATTCGTCTGCACCCCAAACAAAAGGAGTCTGGTTTATTCAGTCTGACAAGAGCAGCTTAGCTCCCGACACCATTCAAAAACCTGAATCTTGTTTTGAGCCATTCATTTTCGAGGGATTGGTTTCTTTGACTGGAGAAACATCTGATCAACGCCCTCTCCGTATCTTGAGAGACACTGGTGGGTCACAATCCATAATTTTAGCCTGTGCTCCCCCATTCTCCTCTGAGTCATCCTGTGGTTATGGGTCTGTTTTACGGGGAATTGAGATGAGCTATGTGCATTGCGTTCACGTGCAATCTACCCTCGTTACCGGTGTCTTCCCAGTTGCTGTCTGTCTCGCATTGCCTATAGACGGCGTAGAAATGTTGATGGGCAATGACATTGCGGGGGGTAAAGTAGTCATGAAGTCTTTTGAGCGCCTGGTCCTGCCCCTGCTCAAGTCCTTCACAGCCCACAGGGCTGTGTACTTTCTTCTCTGCTCTTCTCCCTCTTGACACCAACTGCTGCACCTCCAGCCACGACTCTGTAAAACTGATCAAGTTTGCGGACGACACCACCCTCAACCTGGAGCTAAACGCTCAGAAGACAGTGGAGATGATCGTGGACGTCAGGAAAGTCTCTTTCCTCTGCCGTTGGACTCATGAACACTTTATAACACCTGCCACTTTAACAATATATTATATAAGAACTATCTATTTGCACTGCCACATTTGCACATTTGCTCTGTCTGCCAACTGTACATTTCTGTATATAGTCTTAGTCTATCTTAGTCTATTTTATTCTTAATTTTATGCATGCCTCTTTTATATATTTTATTCATTGTTTTATGTTGCACCTTACGCCGAAGCAAGTTCCTATGTTTGTGAATTTTGATCACTGACAATGGCTACCGTTTCTGATTCTGATTCTGATCCACAAAATTCTGATCCACAAATGTTGAACCATGTCTTTATTTGTTTGGGTTTGGCTCCACAGACTTGTATGAAAAAAAATCACACTACTGAACTAAACAGAATATAAAAAACAATATTGAAAAAAGAAAAATTAGAAAAAAAGATTACATGTATTACTACACTCATTCATCTACATTACATTCACAAAAAACAAAACCCCTCCGATCCCCCACTTCTTAATAAAATGTCCATGTCAACCAAATAAGAGCTTAAAGCGCTCCAACACCTCCTCATGGTCACGATGGATCTGCATCTGCATCTGCAAATTCACAGAACAAAGCATTCAATATGCAATGAACAGTAAATTTCACTACCCCCTATTTGTTCAGAATTTGTTGCTAAAAACTCCACTCCAACGGCATTTACAATATATTTAAAAACACATGACGTTATAATACAAGTTTGACTAAAACACATACAAAAAGTGAAAACAGGAAAGTGAAAAGACACTGAAATTTACCTACACTTCACATGATACAAACTCTAATCATTACATTTTGTTCAGATTAACCCGAATATTTAATTGCATTTCTACGTAGTTATAAATTAACAAAAAGAGGAGTGATTGAATGAAAAATGTACCGTGCCGTATGTGTTGATATTGGTTATTTTTGACACATCCGGGCCCTGGTAGGGACCTCTGGCTTAAGGTCTGCGGGGAGGCGACTCTGGAATTAAGGTCTGCAGCCAGACGCCTCTCAAAAATCATGATATTGATCTGTCAGATAGCATTTTGTCTCCGCGATCTCAGATAGATCTGACCAAACTGACCAGTACTAAATCCGAATTGCAATTGACACAAAGCTCTAAACCTGCTAAATTAACTGTTTCTCCTCCTACAGAAGTGGTTTTACTTGAGACACTTGAGACCATTTAACATCTTAGTTGTGTTACCTTCTCTTCCCCCTAGATGAGCAGGGTTTGTAACACTCTTCTCCCTCCTCTCTAAGATAACAAAAACCCCTGACTCGCTGCCCAACCAACTGCATTCTTATGACATCTGTCACTCACTGATGTCTTTGTTTCCAAGGTCACTACCATCCATCAATACCTGACACCATTTTCAAGCTTACCCCTTCCTTCTGTCCAAGGAAGGACAGAACTCATTCTGAACTCTAAACCTTCTGCCTGTCACCTCGACACTCTTCCCAAATCTTGCCTACCCTCACCTGTCCCCTTCATCACTAATATTATTCACGCCTCCCCGGCCTCCGGAACTGTTTCATTATCGCTCAAAACTGCCTCTGATGCTCCTGTTCTGAAAAAACCTGGATTCGACCCCAGCAGTTTCAATAACCTCGGTCCTATCTCTAACATGCCCTTCATCTCCAAACTTCAAAAAACTGTTGACTACAACTTCCATCTCATTTCAAGTAGTCTCTATGAACAATTTCAACTTGTTTTTGCCTACTTCATAGCACAGAAACTCCACTTCTTAAAATCACTAATGATCTCCTCATAGCTTCTGACTCTGGGTTCATCGGTTAGGGACTCTTTTTGTACAATATGGAAAATTTAGGGAGATGTTTAATCACATAGCAAAAGCTAATCAGGGTATGTCAAATGTGCTCAAACCACTTTGTCAAACTAGATGGACTGTTAGACACAGTGCCATCAAGTTAGTACTTACACAATACAGTTCCATTCTCTCTGCCTTGAAAGAAATGGCTGACAGTAGCTCCTCAACTGCAACTACTGCCAATGGCTTATGAAGTATCTGCTGTGAGAGACAGCTGTGAGAGACAGCTGTGAGAGATAACTGCAGAGATAAGTGTTGATTCAATCACCTCTAGACTGTGGAGCCAAAAGGAAGAAGGGGTAATCATAATCATAATGATTAGGTCATGTGACCACAAACAAAGAGAGGGTCAATAACGAAACATTTGGGAGTGGATTTCCTTATCTGAAAGGGGTTGGTCTCTTTTGAAGAAGCAGTTGTTCTACCATATATAAAGCTATATTATACTAGAATCGGGGAGATCCTAGATTTGGCCACAGTGGGACTCCCAGGCAACATCGACTGCCTGTATGTGATGCTGCTCTCTGTAATAAACTTCCTTTAATGTACAGAAGCTAGCATCCACGAGTCTTCTTCTACTTACTGACACATCAACCTTCCGAAACCACACTTACACTAACACTTTATGAAAGGTAGTACAGTTCTGGGTCTTGTGGTGGCTGAAAGTGTCATTGGAGAATTGGAGTGTCTGAATACGTCTTTGCAAAGAAGGACACAAACTGTGTCAGGAATGCAAGCTGTGTTCTAAGAGTTCAAGCTGCATTACAAAACAAACAAAATGAGGACACATTTAAAACACTATTTGATAGAGCAACTACTTTTGTCAATGACATTGGCTTGTAGCCAATAAAAACACAACATCTGAGATCAGTGGTTCAGTCGCGACCCCCAAAATAACAATAGTTCACACAATAGTGTGTTTGATTTTATGTGAGAGTTTTCTTTTGAGAATAAAATTTGAGAATATGGGGTGCACAGTGGCAGAGCAGCTAGAGCTCCTGCCTCCCAATAAGGAGATTGTGGGTTCGAATCCTGGATCACCTCAACATCACACGATCTCCCTGGGTGGAGTCTGCATGTCCTCCCCGTGTTACTGTGGGTTCTCTCCGGGTTCTCTGGCTTCCTCCCACCGTCCAAAGACATGACTGTGTAGGTTAATTGGCAACTTGCCCATAATGAATGAATGGTTGTCTGTCAATGTCCATGTCTCTGTGTCAGCCCTGTGATGAGTTGGCCACTGTCCAGGACCCGCCTAAGGCCCAAAGTCACTGGGATAGGCTCCAGTCACCCGTGACCCTGGAATGAATAAGTGGTAGAAAATGAAATGAATGAATTTTGACAATATGGACCTAGAAAAAATACTTTAATTGGCCAACAAATAGGAATCTACATTTACCAGAGCATTTGAAGGGTGTCACACCTTGTTTAAGACTATTGTATCAATTTTTCCCCATGATCTATGGATCCTCGGTGGCCTTGTTTAAGACTATTGTATCAATTTTTCCCCATCATCTAGGGATCCCCGGAAATCATTTCATGACCCCGATTGGGGTCCCGATCCCTAGTTTAAGAACCACTGTCATAGACAACCTCCCAAGCGCTTTAGTGACCAAAGTGCAGACCGGAAAATAAACCTATTGAACACTACAGAATGGAATATTATCAAGTATCGGACACCATTGATTTACAGCTCACGCAACGCTTCACGCAAGACGGCCTAGAGACACTGAATAAACTGGAAAAATCGCTTCTTCAAGGTAAAATAGATTCTGTAATGGACAAATACCCAGAGATTCCAGAGAACTGCCAGCTCATCGCAGTCCAACTCCCCATGTTTAAAAGTAGTTTCAAATATAATTCAAGTGCAGAAGCTACTGAGGAGCTAAAAGGTCTGCCTGCCGAAGTGCGAAGTGTGAAGCAAAAAAATTAAGTTAATTGTGTTTTATCTTTCAATTTTGGTCTTTGTTTGTATGTCCTTTTTTTTGCATAATTTGCTCAGGTCAGAAAGAAATCAAATGTAACTCTTTACATGATAGTTTAATAATCTGATAACTCCAGATGCAATCATATCATAATCAGATGTTGTGCATGTAAAATCTTAAAAGTATATATTGAGTGATGTTATGTATATTGTTAAATATGCAGTTTGTTCTAAATGTAACATTTAAGAAATACTGTTAATAAAATGAAATGCTTTATTAGTACATGACAGATTGTTTGTCACACCATAATACATCATTATTTATAAGAGTTGAATGAACGTTTTAACATACCTATTGCTTAGCTATTATTTAGAACTTTGTATAAGTCAAAATCCTGTGACTCCAGTAGATGGTGCTGTATTCCCAGGAGTCTCACATTTTTGGAGACCAAAGTTGCAACAGCGTTTGGCGTTCACAAACTACACTTTTATCAAACTAGAATTCTACAGTTAAAACACACCTCCCACTCGCATGTAGAGGCGCTGCGTAACAGAATTACACTGAAACAGCGAGGAAGAGACGCAACTTCTCCATTGGCCTGGTTGGCTTCTGCATGATCTGTGTCACATCTAAACAAATATGAAGCGGGACTGCAGCGTTGTTGGACTTCATATTTTTGTTTTCATGGATCTACCCCAAGACCAACCCCACCACATGTGTGGGCTTAGTGTGAGTGACAGCCAAAATGTCGGAGCGCGGACAATGTACTTTCATTGTGAGACGAAGAGATGAGTACGAAATTGAATAAGTAGTTCAGTAGTATTATTAGTTAACTAAATAAGTGCTCTGAAAGTTTGTCATCTGCACATGTAGTTGTACATCTCAATAATGGATGAATATAGACTTTTTTCCACATCAAAACCAGCAATAGGTTACTTTTTGTCATTTGGGTTTATTTAGCTGCATAACTTCTTATGTTATTTAAATAAACTGTGATATATGTTCATGTGATCATAATTAGCTTAGTAAATCTGTGTTTGGCATTTTCCTGTTACTTTCACATGTTTTGCCTGTCATTTATCCCGTTATCGATCTCAAACGAGGAGTTTGTTTTGATTCCAAGTCTCATGTGCGTCATAGTGTGTCGTGGATCACTAGATTTGATTTAGCTCTTTGTCCAGGATCAGCGTTTGCTTGCGCATTTACAATTGCCCAAATGAACCAAACTACTGAGGCAAACGAATCCTGTTTCGCCTTTGTGAGTTTATGTCGAGTTTTTATCGTCCGACTCCGACCACATCTGTGGGATGTTGATGGTGTGCACTGCGTGCTGTGGTGGAGTAGAGCTTTTCCATCCACACTGTGGTTACACTTATTGGGACACGGTCACATTGTGAGGACATAGGAAGGAATATGTTTTGTCCAATACTCAGCCATTTGCCTATGGCCTCTCAACCCCCCCCCCAAAGTTGAAGCAAAAGTTACGCTCTTGCTTCAGCCAATTTCTTCTCTTTATGAAGGAGACTGTCAATTTTTTGGTCTTTTTGGGAGTTCAAAAGTAGCAATTATTTCTGCTTCTGCAAGAAATCATCATCCAATTTATGTTGGCATCTCCAAACATGGACTCCTAGTGGTGTAAGAACCAGTGAAGAGGTTCCCCACATTCTTTAAGAACCTATTAGCTCGGTAGGCAAACTGGTAGCTTTGACATCTTTTAGCACTTGATGAAAAATAATGTATATACTGAAAACCACACATGACTTTTAATCAGTCAGATGTTCTCTCATCAGCATTTTTGTTTACAGTTCATATACTGGCAGCAGAGGGAATTAACACGAGCTAATAAACAAAAACTAGCTTGCCCTGAAATCTAATGTATATATATATAAATATAATGTATTTTAAAGAACATAATTCTGGTCGGACTTTGGTGATTTATTCACTAAATTGGCACAGGAGCCTTCCGGATCTCTACTTTTGATGTCACAAATCTAAGAAAATGTAAAGCAAGTGTTTTTGTGAGGCTCAGAGAAGGAGCAGAGAAGACAAGCTCGTAAGCAGGATTAATTAAACAAGCAAAGTGAAGGAAGCTAAACAGAACTCCAGCTTATGTTTGAAAGGGCGAAAACGTTAATTGTGCAGAATGCTAACACGTTCAGGTGCACTATGAAACTTTTCTGTTTGCTTTACCTGGAACATTCTGCAGTATGGAATTAAACCGAATATAAAGAATTTAACATTCTTTATATTCGGTTTAATTCCATACTGTGCATGTATTAAAACAATTAGAAATGATAAAGTGATAGCTATATGATGGTCATCTTATTGTGGCTGGTTACATTGTGTCTCCAGTCTTCCTCAAGAGACTTTCCCTGGTCATATTTCTCCTCTCAGAGATCTAGAGTGTCTCCTGGAGGACGAGGACATTCACCACCTCAGGGCTGTGGTCTCCAGGGACGTGGTAAGTGTTCATAACCATCAGCCTCCACAGCTTCTCCTCTTCACCACCACCAGGGTGTAAGATTTTAACTTGTGTTGCTCTTCATTACATGACGACAGTAAACAATCCCAGTTTTTGGCTCTGGCTGTAGTCTACTTTATCTCGGTCCTCATGGTGTCCAAGTACCAGGACATTCTGGAGCCTCAGCGAGAGGTGGAAAGAAGTAGCACCCAATCAGGGCCCAACACCCAATCAGGGCCCAACACACTCAAGTGCTCAAGGCACTGAATAGTAGTTTTATTCACTTAAGATTATGTGTTGTTTACTGTGTTTTATCTCATTTGTTGCTGATGTCTTTTCCATGTTGCACCAAAAATGTTAATTTTAAAATATGACTAAAATAATGCATTAATTCATTCATTCATTCATATAAGCTGCTGGTGTTGCCACAGCTGCCCTGGGGCACACGGAAAAGAGGCTGCCAATCAGAAGCACCGGCCACTCCCACCACCATTACCACTAACACACCAAATTCATACATAGGTCTCGCAAATAGAATCTTGCCTGAGGACACAACAACCACAGTGGACTATACTTGCACTCAGTTATATTTTCCTTCAATATTTTTCTTGAAAAATAATTGACTACTTTTGTGAATTAGTGTATTATTTTGAATTAAAGTACAATTTTGGCTTCTCTGCCCACCTCTACTTATGTAGATCTCTTCTATCACAAACTTACACATCAACAAATCATTCCAAAGTGTGAGATTAATTACCAGAATTTCAGAGAAAATGTGTTCAAAGGACAACAAAAGGTCTTTTTGTGTTGCGTTGAAGGATGAAGGAGCAGCAGAATTGTGGCTTTAGTCCAGTGGAGTCCGCTTGCTATTTTAGGCCTCATCTGTCAGTGCGCATTAAGCGCACAATCCACCAGCGCAGAATGGGATCATAGAGCTGCAGCTGGAGCAGAGCCGCGCTGTCGCCTTCAGGAATGTCACCAAGAGATTTCTGCAGACAGCGTGTGACGGCTGTGTCCAGGATGTGGCCGGAAGCTACATCAATTTACAAATAGAGCACTGACCTGCAGTATTTTTGGGTTCCTGGTAAATATGGTACTAGAGAACAATACGGTTATTGTGGGATGAACCTAATGAAACAATATAGACATTTTTGACAGTAAACTATGCTGCAAATAGAAAAGAAAACTCTAGGTAGAGTGCCGTTACTCTAAGACAGTATTCTATTAAAAGGAAACTACTTAACTGAGTAATATTAACAGTTTGGAAATAGTATCTGATGTTTTAATGTTGATGTAATTTCACAAGCAAAACTGAAAAATGTTAATTTTCTAAATTCTAAACCTGTGTATAAACAATAAATGAAGCCCCGCTGTGTAAGCTCTGTTATTACTTTGCCTGGAACATTCCAAACAATGGCATAAACCAAATTCCAACGCCTGGTTTTAACTGATCTATCTCCACGGGCAGGTGCGTGCCCTCCACCAAGAATTGTATGCAGTGGCATAAACTACTCTCCAAAATGTATTAGGACAGTGCATGTTCATGAATATACGTAACATACATGCTGTAAACAAAGCCGGATAATGCCTTAGCACAGTTCGTTCATACGCCTGTGTACTTGGACATCGGAGACAAAGTGGGTGAAGTATCTTGCCCAAGGACATAACAGCGGTGTGAACTGCAGCCCTACTATTAAAAACATGAAAAACACACACTAGTTTGTAGTTTGTAAGGTTTTGTTTGTAGTGGTCTAAACTGAGTCCTCACTTACCAATTGCATTTCCAATTATTCACCACTATGGGCTTGTAGTTCATAGTTTTATTGTCATGGTAAAGCTAAAAACAACAGTAACATCCTAACAGCGCACTTCCTGCTTTGAAATAAAATACCAAAAGGTTTACACACTTTTAACAAGGCTTTTGACCTCTAAATGTGGTCAATGGGTTGGTAACAGCAGATACTCTCTGGATTATTCATAATTTGTGTGTTCCGCAGGCTAATGCTAACAGCTATAGGGAGAGTAAATGAGACTGCTACCAGAGTCCTTCAAAGCATACCAGACTTTCTAAGTGGTTGAAAGCATGAGCATCGAACACCGCATCTACTTATTTATGTCTATGAATAAAAGGCTCAATCATTTGATGCGGACAAGATACAGTCTTCTGTGGCAAAAAAGTTTTACTTTTTTATATGAAAAAAAAATAATAATACAGACCTTTCATTTCTTTGTAAGAAATTACGTATTTGAATAAGCTGAATACTCTTGCACACTGTTTGGCTGTCATAGCCACTGTTATGACAACTACTGACAAATTCGTTTGCAGCATGTGAAAGTCGGCGGGAGCTGCCTGGATCCTCTCTCTGCCCAAGCTGACGCCCCTGGGAGCAGTGAGGAGCAGTGGTGTGAGCTCTCCTCTTTGTCTAATAGGTCTAATACTTACCTTATATCTTAGCATACATATGGTAAGTTTACTTGGAATCACCTTCCTACTGAAATTGAAATGGGTGGGGGAAAAACTGTCACTTAATGGGCAATAGTAATAGTCTCTGGGTGAGGGTCTATGGGTGAAGGTTCTCTTGCTGAGGGTCCCCTGGGTGGGGGTCTCTCTGATTGAGGGCTCCCTGGGTGTAGATGACGGTTTACCCAGACACCACACTGTCTTGCCCTGTCGTCCTCAGCCCTCGGCCTCCTAATGAAACCTGGCAGCTCCAATCAAACGCTGTATTATTTTTGAAAGTCTTTCACTCAAAACGTCCAACACACACTTGGACACGCTCTCCTGCTCTGTGGAGTCAGATTTGCTGTGTCTAATTGTTTGCTGGCTGCGTGTGAATGAGCTGCCAGCGCGGACGGCCTCTTCATTTGTGAGCCAGGGCGTGCTGTGATCAGGAGTGACAACATCAAAAAAGGAAAAGGAATGAGCTCAAATGCAGACAACAAGGGACCGTCAGTGAATGACTGGACTGAAGATTGGTGTTTTCACATTATCGTTATCTTTACCCATATTGTGATATCAAGAGAGGGGTTGTCAATGTCAAAAGGCATTTTATTAAAACTAGCATCAAAAATATATCTGATCTGTTTAAGAACTAGTATAAGATCATGTAGTTATTTTTTGAAGTTTATTCTATTGCCTAAAAGAATAATAGATTTTTTTTTTTTTGTATGTATTTGCATTTCCCATAGTATTGAAATTGAGTTTACATTTTTGAATTGTGACACTACCCAAGACCATACAGAGCTAAAGGAAAAAAGGAAAGCAAAGTTTACTTATGTGAGCTTTTAAACCAGGGGTCTCAAAAGGTGGCCGAATTTAGAAAATCACAGCTGGGTGGGGGCCACAACAGAGACAGACTTGCAACGCATGAAAATACATTTTCTTTACCCACAAAATCTTTATATAAGAAATTTTAGTTGCCAAGTTTTACATTTTTAAGGCATATTTGGTAGATTTTAGAATTTAGAAATGATAATACCGTATAAGCCACAAGTGTTTTAGTAATAAGCTCATATTGTTGATATTAATTACTTAATGTATTTTAGGCCCAATGATTACTGATGGAATGATCTGCACAAGCCTGGGATTTTAAGTATCCATATGTGTTGCTGATCAGCACCGCTCCAGGAGCAGTGGGGGAGGGGCAGTGTAAGTGCTAATCTTGCATTGCAATATGGTAGTTGTAATTTTAATGGGTTCTATGAGTTTTATCGACAAGCCATTTATAATACCTCCTATTATACTGCCTTGAGTTTGGAATGCCTGTTTATAATCATGTTATGTTAAGTTATATGCAATAATAAAACATTTTACATATTTCAACCTGGAAGTCTGTGTACCACACCACTTACAGATAAATTTAAACTGAAAAGCTCTAAGATATCAGAACTTTTTGGACCATATCTTTAGAGACAAGGAACTGCTATTTTTTGTTGGAAAATGTGTTCTGTTATGAAGAAAATTTTGTTTTATTCTCGTCGAGTTATTGAATTCAGTATTGAGCATCGGCCCATTAGTTATTAATTATCGAAATCGAGTCGAAATTTTAACTAATTGTGATATTTGCTTGTTTACCGTTTTGACGTTTCAGTACAGTTTCTTCAGTGTGAACACTTTAAATCCCTGTCACAGGACAAATAATGATCTATCTTCTCTCTTTTCCTCCTAGTCTCTAAAACACTTATGTGATGTAGCGTCATACTAATTGTTTTTTTTTTAAATAGAATTAGTGCTGAGTAGAGAAGTAAAGCTGTGTTAGATTAGACCTCCTCTGTGCAGCTTTATAAAAGAAAAATTTCTTCTGCTCTCGTCTCCCTCAGCCCCACACCACATTGATATTCAGGCGGAGATTAATCCCTGCTTTTTTCTCCACGACTCAATTAAGACAATCCTATTAATAAAATATGTTCAATATAATGTATAAATGATTCATGAGGGCCCGGGCTATGAATTATTCATACACAAGCTGCATGTTTTCTCAAAGTTCTGTAGATTTTTGTGGATGTACATGAGAATGTTTGGAATGATTAAATGTACATTCAGACAGCCTGTGCAAATGATAAGAGCTGTATTGTTTTGGAAATGGCTTAAAGTAACTTCAGTGACAGAGCTCCCCCTGCAGGTCTCTTGTGAAGGTACACGCCAAGTAAACTGACAACAAAATATTTTTTTTCTCTTATTTACTTTTTTTCCCTTCCTTTTTATTGAAATAAGGAAGTTTAATCACATACAAAAACATTTAACGTTGCCAAATATTAAAAAAAGAGAACCAAGGCGCTGTCTTCGGTCGGCATCAGCAAAGTTGCAAGTCTGGTTTTCCACGCAGAGACAGCAGGGGGAGATGGCGGGGGCTTCAAATGCCCCGAAAATATATTTACTGCTAACACACTTATGAAGACGTTTAATAAGGTAAAAATGTTACTTAGTTCTACTTTAAGTAACTTGCTGAAAAATTATATGATGGAGTTAATACAGAGCCTATACAATAATAATACACTTACATAACTAGGGCTGGGCAATATT
Organism: Rhinogobius similis; assembly: GCA_019453435.1. Taxonomy (NCBI): domain Eukaryota; kingdom Metazoa; phylum Chordata; class Actinopteri; order Gobiiformes; family Gobiidae; genus Rhinogobius; species Rhinogobius similis. Next base: position 35,730,550 of record CM033625.1, read on the forward strand.
TATGACAATAATCAAATTTATTTTTTGCACATAACAATTTATAAAAAATGTTTTGTTTTCGTCATGTTCAAAAAGACATATTGTTATAATCTATGACCTGTGAGAAGAGCAGATCTGTGGGTGGGGAGGTACCATATGACAAATGGTACAAAACTTGTCTTGTAGGGTTTCAAATAGGCTAAAACAGAATTAGCCTGAGCTCAATGGTTGGGCCGAAGTACTGCTGTAGTTGTTCTGCTTTCTAGAGGTGGCAGTGGCTCTGGCTGAAGCGATTTGGATGGAACGAAAGCAATTCGGGTGGTCTAGTGGGCTGACCAGGTCATGGAGCTAAGATGTGCAGGATGGCAGATTGGGAGATGAGGAGGGTAGCGGCTTATAGTCCGAATTTTACGGTAAGTCTAAGTCCAAGTCGAGTCATTAGCCTCTAAAACTTAAGTATGGACTAAAGGATTCATATTTACTGGAAATATTGTCCTGCAGCCATAATAAAAATGAGATCTACTAAACTAAAAATTGTTGCAGAGATGACTGGTCCCATGACTGAGGAGCTGAGCACAAGCACTTGTGTGTTAGCTGAGCTGATGCCCAATTGGAGCTGAGCTCGTGACAGAGCTGTGTGTCGAGGCAACTGTTTTTGTGAGTTTGGGCATTATAAAAATAAATTGATTTGATTTGATTTGATCCTTCAGACATCTCACGCAACACACAGGAGCACACACAACAACACACACCTCACAGGCACGGCCCAAAGACTCCCCTGTCGGCACAGTGGCGAAGTGGCTGACATGCTCGCTTCACAGCAAGGGGTTGTGGGATCATTTCCCCATCAACCCAAAACATGAACAGTGGGTAAAATCCTCTAATTGTGGTAGTCCTGATCAAGCCTGACACAAAGAAAGGGCGACGGGTCCCTGACCACTGCACGGCAGTGATTACTTCTCCTGAGGAGATGCCCAATGGCATTTGAAGGATGGGTCAAATGCAGAGGACAAATTTCCCTATTGGACAATGAAGGTTAATCTAATCTAGCTATTAAATCAAAATTTCTTTTTGTCAGACATAATTGCTTATTTACCTGCTTTAACATGTTTTGGCTACTTCCAGTAGCCTTCCTCAGAAGCATCACAGGTTGTTCTTGTGATGTGCATTGTTGCTTTTAGCACAGATGTGCGTTGGTCACGCCAGTCGCACATAGGCAGCTGTCCTCAAAATACTAGGGACCACGGTCTGAACAAGGCTTAAGGATAAAATACAACCAAAACACAAATGTAATGTAATATATGAGATTCCCTGTCTATCATGCACACACACGAAACAGGCAGATCATTTGGAACGTGGAAAAAAAAACAGTGTGAAAAGGAAACGGTGAAGAGACAAACAAGGGCAATAAAACAACAAGCAGATCAACAAAACTTTAAATCAGGCATATCAGACCATTACAAGAGACAAAACCCCATCATGAACTGGAATAACGCCTGTGCTGAAAGCAACAAATACTGTACTACTACAGTCCTGGAGAAGACACCAGACAGTAGGAGGCGTAAGCTTTCCCTACTGTCTGGCAAAGCCGCGTAATCAGACTACAAAACATGTCACTACAACATCCTTTGATGCTTCTGAGGAACAGGAAAAGCAGGTAAAGAAAAACAAAAAAAAACAAAAAAAACAATCCTGTCTGACATTACACAGAAGGAACCTCTGAATCTGTGACCTAGGCCTAGAGATTAAGGAATATTTTTTTGTAAAAAGTTGATTGGTTTTGTGGGAGTAGTTTATATGAAGTTAACAGCTTAGAATGTATTTGGGTGATATCTTGTCTTCATGTATTTATTTGTGGAATATTAAAAAGCTAAATGTTAATATATGTTACAAGTGGGGGAAATAAGTATTTGAGCCTGATTAAATTTTGTGATTGTACTTCCAAAAGAGTAAGAGGTATAATATTTTGAGTAGATATTTTACACTCTACCGATAAGAACAAAAAATCATCACCACAGGTCAGATCTAACACCACAGGTCAGATCATGTTCTTGAGTCTCATACTTTGAAACAAGTGATCAACTGTTTATGCAGGACACCAAAAGACAGAAATACAGTACATCAAAGGACAGTTTCACCCCATTGGTTGACCAGAGTGAGAAGGGCTCTAGCATGTCTTCTGTGGTGACGTTTAAGTTAACTTTATCAGTTTAGAATGACTCAACAAAGACCAAAAATTGACATGTCACACCACAGGTAACATTATAACTAAGTCTTTTAAACATTTTTACCTGTTTGACATGTTGTTTGACATTTATTTATTTAGAGGAATAACCCCTTGAGATGAACCATCTCGTTTTCAAGGGGGTCCTCGGAGTCAGATACAGCAGCAGTTAACTCAAATACATTTGATTACACAAGACAAAACAAGGGATTTACAAGACATATAGTGTCACACACACACACACACACACACACACACACACACACACACACACACACACACACACACACACACACACACACACACACACACAGCTCTCAGAGGTCAGCCTACCCCAGAAATTACTGAAAACAATCACAATAAGTAAGATAGCAAACACATAATTAGCAGGAAGAGTATGATTCAGTAGCAATTACAAACATGTTTGAAATGTTCTAAAACAGCATTTTTAAACATTGGGAAAGAGGTCAGGGAGCGAATGGAGACTGGGAGGAGGTTCCAGTCAGTTGGGGCTTTATATTGAAATGCATGTTTACCTATTTCTTTTTTGGTTCTTGGGGTATGAAAAAATAGATGATTGGTGTGGCGAAGATTGTGGGAGGAGCTAAAGGGAATTAAATATTGTTTTAAATATAAAGGATAGCTACAAAGCTACAATAAATGCATTTGAAGATAAATTGTAACCAGCGAGAGTGTCTTCTTGCTGGTAGTGTAGACCAGGACAGGTTTTCATACATAGCACAGTGGTGTGTCCTGTAGGGGCAGCGAAGAATGAATCTGCACAGACTGTTGTATACTGTATTGAGAGGTTGGAGAGAAGAAGCTGTAGTATTCTGGTATACGATATCGGCATAATCAAGGATAGGAAGAAGTAACTGAGAAACTATTCTTTTCCTAACTGGAAAATTAAAGCAGTTAATTGATTGGTATAATGTTTTTAGAGAATAATTAAGCTTGTTTGCAATGTTGTGTACATGAGTAGTAAAAGATAGATCTGATTCCAACCAGAGGCCAAGGTACTTAAACTGTTCTACAAATTTCACAGGAGACAGGTCGAAAAAATGTAGACTGAAATTAGTTTGAGGTGACAGGGTGCGTTTTTTCTGGAAAAGCATAAAATATGACTTGGATTTGTTCAGGAGTAGCTTATTGGACAGAAGCCAATGCTGAACAGATTCAAAGTCATATTGTAAGGGTCTACGGATGTTAGAAATATTTGGATTGGAACAATAAATAACAGTGTCATCTGCATACAGTTGAATGTTACAGTCTTTGCAGCTACTTGGAAGGTCATTGATGAATATAGAAAAAAGTAGAGGACCAAGAGAGCCTTGCAGTATGCCTTTGACTATAGATGTGAGATTGGACAGACGGCCTCCAAAGGACACACACTGGCTGCGGTAATGCAGATAAGAGTTGAACCATAGTAGTGCAGATTTAGATAGACCAACATGATATAATTTGTCTAGAAGTAAATAATGATCTACTAGATCAAAAGCATTAGTGAGATCTATGAATATTGCACCAGTGCACATATTGTTATCAAAACTAGAGAAAATGTCATTTGTGACTTTCAGAGGCGCTGTAGTAGTAGAAAAATGTTTTCTGAATCCTGATTGGCATTGTGAAAGTAATTAATTGTCAGAAAAGTAATTGGATAATTGCATAAAAATATTTTTCTCAAAAATCTTAACTATACTGTTAATAATAGAAATGGGTCTATAATTATTAATGTTTTCAGGGTCTCCAGACTTATGTAATGGAATAATTTTAGCACATTTCCAAGGTAAAGGTACTTTGCAGGTAGTGAGAGATAGATTAAATAGTGCCACCAAGGGGGACGAGAGGACATGGGCTCCTAGTTTAATAAACTTGTTTTCAATACCGTCTGGTCCTGCACCACTGTTATTGGAAAGTTCACCAATTGTTCATCTGCAGGACTTATTACAGCAAAAGAGAAAGAACTGGTGCAAGACTGGCTGCTTAAAAGTGGATGGATCTGATGAATAGAATGTTGAACTTGAGGAGTTTGGGAAAAAAGCAAACTAAATGCATTTGCAATAGCAGTAGGATCATTAGTTATTTCATTGTCTATATTCATGTTAGTCATCATCTTACCAGATTTTCCAAGTAGGTTATTCATTTGTTTCCAAAACTGTCTTGGATTTTTTAAATAATTCTTAAACTATTTCTATAGTAGCATGATTTGGAGTTTCTTGTTTGTGTAGTGCATTGATTTCTTAAATATTTATATTTTCCCCAATCAGCAGGAAGCTTCGTGTGATGATAAATACTCCATGCCCTGTCTCTCTGTTTGTACATATTAATAAGGTCTCCATTTACCCAGGGTAAATGGGTTCCTTTAACCTTAATTGTGGTCCATGGAGCATGTTTATCTATGACACCCATGAGCTCATTTATAAGAAATTCCAAGCATCATCTACATCAGGAATTAGACTGAGTCTATACCAATTAATACATTGTAAGTCATAAATATAATGTTCATTGTTAAATGTTTTTTGTTTGACGTATCTTTATCAGTTTGGGTGGAAGACGAGGTTTAGCTTTTTTCCAGATACAATGAATCATGGAGTGGTCACTAAAACAGTCTGGGAGAATTCCAGAGTTTCTTATTCTATTTGGGTGGGATACTAAAACCCAGTCTAAAAGGGATCTTGAGTTTAAAGTAACACGTGTTGGTTCTGTAATAAGTTGTGTCAGATTAGCACTGTTGAACATATTGCGCTCAGTAAAAGTAGAGGGATCGAGCCAATTAAGATTAAAGTCACCCATTAGAATAATTTCCTTGTTATTTGCTACAAGAGATACAGTGGATAATATGTTTTTTACTGAGTCTAATTTTGGAGAGTTTGGGGGTCTATAAATATTTCCAATTAGTAGGTGTTTATTGTCATGAAGAATAATTTTAACAAAGAGACCTTCAAAATGAATAAGTGGTACATTCAAAGCAACAAGTTGTGAAATGAGATGTTTAGATACATAGGTAGCAACGCCGCCTCCTCTTGATCCTCTATCAGACCGGTGCAGTTTATAGTTCTCCAGGCTAATATTACTGTCAGAGATACCTTTGGTAAGCCAAGTTTCCGATAGAGTGATAATACTAGGATTATTGTAGGCAAGCCATGCTCTCAAATGATCTATTTTGGGAAAAAGGCTTCTTATATTCAAATGCACAATTTGGAGACCCTTACCCATACTTTACGCTTAAGAGAATGGTTTGAGCTGATGGAGAGGAGGAGGAGGAGAGAGGGAGGGGGGAGGGTAACATGAGAGCCCACACATCCATACCATGATCCACACACAGATACACACATCCACAACCACACAGACACACAGACAAATAAACAAAGTACAAGGAGAACAAAAAAGAAACATAACGTCAGGGTCTCAGTTTGCAATTTTAGTTAATAATTAGGAAGATCTTTACATTTGCCTTAAACTAAATATATGCCTAATAGCAATCATAATAGTAATAGATAAATCAGGGCTGCATAGTAAGAGGAAGTTAAACTTAATGTCAATTCAATGGCACTTCCTAAAAAATTCATTGAACAGCAAAATTTGTTCATTCAGGTGAAGACGCACGTCTCGTGTTAGCGACACTATGTCGCAAAATTACACAGTTTACAAAGGCATTTTGAGTAATTCTTAATGAGTAAGAAAGAGTGATGAGAGACCAAACCCTTCTTATGGGGATTTCATCGGAGAATCTTGGACGAGCGCCTCCGCTTCTTCAGGGGATTTACACAGATGTGTTTTGCCATAAGCGTGAATCTTTAGAACGGCTGGATACAGCAGCGCGTAGCGGATACCCATGTCCCGAAACTTTTTCTTCGCGGGATCAAACAAGCACCGCTTCTGTAACAACGTGGCACTAATATCTGGATAAATGTGGATAGTTGAGCCACGGTACTCCAGTTTCTCTTTCTCACGGGCTAAGCGGAGGATTTTAGCCTTATCCTGAAAGCGATGAAACTTCACCAGTATGGGTCTTGGGCTATTTGCCCCTGACTTGGGTGCTCCTCCGGGGGAGCGATGGGCCCTCTCAATCACCGGGGGAGAAGGAAAGTTGCCATCACCGAAGAGTTGAGTGATCAGACGTTCAACGAAGAAAATTGTGTTTTGACCTTCTGCACCTTCTGGAACACGGAGGAAACGAAGGTTCGAGGCTCTGCTCCGTTTCTCTGCGTCCTCCGCTTTCTCAGGTAACAGGTAAGCGTTTTTCTCCTCAAGGGTCTTTACGCATTGTACCAAATCTGCTATGTTGTCCTGGTTTGAACTGACCCTGAATTCCAGCTCACCAACTTGTTCCCCAAGGGATTTGAGCGAGGCTTGCAGAGCATTTGCGGTTCCTTGCAAATTATCCAGTTTAGGGTCAAAATAGGCAATCATTTCTTGTTTCATCTCCAGTTTGAGCTGTTGCAAAGCGCTCAAGACAAATGAATTGTCTTGAGCGTCTTGTGGTCCATGGCACAAGACATGTGGGACTTTCCAAATTGTTGGTTATTTTAATGCAAATGCAGCGTTTCAGCCAGCAGTTTACTCAACGTGTCTTTTGTTGCACACGTAAATTAGTCCAAGACGTTAATCAAGTATAAATGAAGGCTTAATACATGAGGCAAACTGAGATTGGAGGATCTCACTCAGACGCTGCTGCTGCGTCAGCCATCTTCGTAAAATTGATTAATGACTTGACCCTTCTCAAACACACTGACATCTTTTGTACGACCACAGGATTTGTCTTTTCACCCATGCTGTAATTATCCGATGTTGTGTATTGAAATATTATCAACTACAATAAAATACAAACCAATCCTCTTTTAAAGAGAATGAAATGAGCTAATACAATATTTTCTTTGTTATAACAAGCCATTTTAACATTTGATGTAAACATATTTGTGGGGGCACCCTTTTTGCAAAGGTATTCATACAATCATTAAATCCTTTATTTGAATGGCATTCTAAAGTTTCTAAAATATTGAAGTTTATTATATGATAGATTTGTTGGAAACCAATATACAGAATGTAAAGAGTAAAATATGGAAGAAAAAAAAAAACTCTTGCCAAATTGATATGTGTATCACTCTGAATTAGTTCTACACATTATCAATCGGGACAGTCCCCCGTTGATGCCGTTCGGAAAACGTGTAACATCATGACGAACATTTGAACATATTGGTCGCAGTGATGCAAAAGCGGAACAAGCCGAGAAATGAATAAAAACAAATGAGAGAAAAGCACCGACTTCTTCCTTGTCCTCAAATGCACAAAGCACTTCAAAGTGCATGTGCATATGGCATGGCCAGGTTAGGATTCTGTGATCCTATTAATAAAATATATTAAAATGTATGGGCATTGTTAAGATAAGAATGCTGGACATTTTGTTTTGTGTTGTGAGTGAGGACCCTCCCTAGACATTCACTCTTTCTTTATTAAGAAATGGTTGCTATAAACTCAGGGGTTTACTTTGGTTTGTATTGAGTAAAGTATAAAGTAATGTTAGGTATAACATAACTATACCTAATTCTTGGAATAAAACTGTGGAATGATCTCAGTAATTAGTGTTAAAAAATTGTTAGTGGGAAGATACAAAAATGTTGTGTAACAGGACATCCTAAGTCGCCTATTGTGTTATGTAGCAGAAAACCTTTCTTTTTTTGTTTGTTTGTTTATTGTTTGCAACGCATCGCACTGGACGTGTACGATTTCTGTTGATAAGGGGCAGATATTATAAGCTTTTGCTTCTTTCTGTGCCCTTTCATTCATCATCTCTGTTCAAGATGTATTTGTTTTATTTTGTTGCTATGAATGAAATTAATTTTAAAAATGAAAAAAATGAAATTATTAATTTAAGTTAATTAATATGAAAAAAATCACATATATATATATGAAATTGTAAATACACAGAATTTGTTGTTGTAAAACAATTTCCATGGGAAAGGGTAAGAATTCTTGCTTTAGGGTACTGATCAAATTTAGAGGATATTTTTATGTCTGAATTGTTTAGTTTAATTTGATTTATGTGATATTCAACCCAATATAGTTGGAAAATTATTTTTATTTATCTACCATTTATTTTTTCTGAATGTAAACAATCAAATACACATATTAAGTCAGTAATTCAAATAATTATTGAATAAAACGGCAAAACAAATAGTGAATAAATGTATCGTCATTTGCCACTTCAGACTGCTTTACATGTGAGTCTCCACTAGATGGCTCTCTAAACCCACAATTTCCTCAGTGATAGTATCCTAGGGGCTTTTCTTTTGTGCTTCTCAGCTCATAGTTTAACTCTTTGTTCAAAACCTAAATACTGAAATCACATTGGATAATTCTGTGTTCTGTCAAGAGATATCAGTTCAATACTCACTGTGAGAAGTTTTGTTTTTGTCAATTAAGTGAGCACCTATTGCATGTGTTAACGTTTCTGTCTGGAGAATGGTCTGATTGACACTAAATTGAGTATTAGTTGGGTTTTGATTTGATTCCTCTTTCAAAACATAAGCTAATTTGACTAAAATTTAACTTATTATTATAAAAGTAGAAAAGTCCAGGTGGAATCCATATAAACAGTTAATGTTTGTCATGAAGTTTCACATCTACATTGTCATGTTTTGAAATTAAGACATATTTAAGATTGTACAATATTTGAACCTCTTTCTGGCAAATGGAGTGGACATATCATTTACTGACAAAACCTCCAAATATTGGCATTGCTCTGATTAAAACATATCTCCATCCATCTTTTACAAACACTGTGTTTGTAATAAAACATTTTTTTCTCTGCATGTTAACGATGATTCATTACTAAATTAGCGTTTAGTGTTGTTTTTTTTTACCTCCCATGTGTATATATTTAAATAAAAACAAGTAATTCTTCTTCTTTTGTATGTTGTATGTTCCATCTGCCTTTGTAGCTTCCTCCTCTTCCTCCTTAAGTCTGATGAACGGAGCCAGGAGCCCTCCGTGTGTGCAGCCCTTGCCCCACGCTCTGCCCCAGAATACTGGAGAACATAGTCAATCACATTCACGGTATTATGCATTTTGGGCTGTGAAATGAATAAGAATTTCTTGATCCACAAAGGAAATAACACAGTACAGTATTTATTACAATATTTACTTGTTTGAATTAAGACAGTGCATATTAATCAATGTGTCCGCAGCAGCGTCAATAGCAATATACCAGAGTTAACACAATAACTAAATTTCATCCACTGTCCTAAGGCAGGTAAAAACATTAAACACGCAATTAGACAGCAAAAGACAGATAACTTGACATTACAAGACTAATTAAACATTAAGCCTAATAGACAGCAGACACAACATGTCACCACATCTGAGAAATTACAAAGAAAACTAGAAGTTGAAAGTGCCCATGGAGGAAAGCATAAGATCATGTCTGAGTGTATGACAGGTTTGTTTTCAACCAACAGTTTTGAAGGTAGAGTAGTTGTCACAGAAATACAGTGTAAAGATTAAAATGGTGCTTTTTACATGACATGACTCTGACATAAGGGTGAATTTTATGTCGTGCAACATGGAGCTGGAGGAGACTGTTGGAGGATTTGGCTGGAATAATATCATGAGTGTATGGAAAACAAAGTAATCAAAGTAATACACCATAATTTGGTTCCTTCAAAACGTTAATTTCACCGTCCTTTCTTGCTCTTTCTCTCACTTATGCAGGGGTTTCAGCTTCCAGTTTAATGCAACATTTTGAGGACTTTTTTCACATTCAACTGTTTAGTGTTAAAATGTTGATTGCTATTGCAAAGGTTTTTATCACTCTGTAACCCATGGATTCTCTTTCCACTCCCGTTTCCCTCGCTTCCCCTCTCTCTCTCTCTCTCACTCTCAGGCTCTCTCTGACTGGATGGTGCTGTTGCCATGGCAGCAGTCAGCAGCGACATCACTTAGTCCATCTCCAGTGCATGATGGTGTAACGTGTGCGGCCCTGGCTGGTGCTTAGCTCACAGGCCTTTAACACGGAGCAGTCCGTCCACCCACAGTCAGTCTTTCCACTCCACTGACAACCACCAGGAAGCTAATTCTACCCGTGTTTGGCTTTGAGATGACACCTCCAGGGCCCAGACAGGATCATACAAGACTGCTTTGGGGCTCTGGGCCAGTCAGGGCAAGGACAGTATGGAGAAAGAGTTGGAAGCAACAGGTCGTCCTTTCACAATCATACGTTATCTGGTTTTGGTGTAATTTTAGTTTCATATTTTTATATTTAGGTGTGTGGGCCATGCTCCGTGCACTTAGAAGGAAGTGGACCCAGGTATCCAGGCAATCATATGTCACAGCTGCAGCAGGGGGAACGAAAAGGCTAAAAATCATGGTAGAGACTTATTTTTGTTTATTTTAATTACATATATAATTAATATAATTAGCATGTGTCTACATTGCTACACTAAAAGTTATTGTTGATTGTTGTTGTTATTGTTGTTGATCAGCAGTAACTCACTGGGGTGGGTCATCACAGTGAAGACCCACCCCCCAGTATTGTTGATAGGGAAAGTAGGAAAAAACACAGGACAGTCTTCAAGCTCCAGCCGAGTTGCTCCTAGGGCAGCGGAGCTACAACTGTACATTTTTTATTTCTGTTCCTAACTAGCTTGGCCATTAGCTATTTCAAAGAGGAACGTTTTGAGCTGGTCTTAAATGTAGAGACTGTGTCGGCCTCTTTAACATGAACAGGAGCTGGTTTCATAACAGGAACTTGGTAGCTAAATGCTCGACCTCCTACTGTGCTTTTAGAGACTCTGGGGACTAACAGTAGTCCAGCATTTTGAGAGTGAAGTGCTCTGTTTGGATGGTACTCTACTATCGCATGGGGCCATATAATTTATGGCTTTATAAGTCAGGAGGAGGATTTAAAATTAGAATCTAAACTTAATAGGAAGCCAGTGAAGGGACTCTAACACTGGGGTCTTTTTCTAGTACTTGTTAATTATCTTGCAGCTGCATTTTGAACCAGTTGAAAGCTTCTTATAGAGCTTTTAGTAAACGCTGCAAGCAGGGCGTTACAGCAGTCTTATCTGGATGTGACAAATGCATGAATGAGTTTTTCAGTGTCACTTTTAGGGAGGATCTAATTTTGGCAGTGTTACGCAGATGAAAAGTAGGCTGTCTTACAGTCTTTATTTTTATGGGCTTGGAACAAGAGCTCTTGGTCAAATAAGACTCCAGAGGTTCTTACAGTAGAGCTGGAGGCTACAGTGATATTGTCCATAGAAACTATCTGCTCAGATAAACAGTCTCGCAAATGCTTAGGGCCAAGCACAATGACCTCAGTTTTTTCAGGGTTAAGGAGCAGATAAAGTGTCATCCAGGTTTTTATATCCCTCACGCAAGCACTAAGTCTGTCTGCATGAATGGTCTGATCAGGTTTCATTGATAAATACAGCTGTGTGTCATCTGCATAGCAATGGAAGTTAATGCCATGCTTTCTAAAAATCTTACTATTGGCAGCATATAAAGAGTGGACAGAACCATACTTTTCATTCTGCAGTCCTTGGAGGAAGTGAAGGCTGAATAAATATCATTATGCAATAATTTAAAAATATTTTTAGTTATTAATTATTATCATTTATTTATTTCTTATGAGTGAATAACACTATGTGATTAAGCATGCGGGAGGAGACGTGGGCAGTAGTCGAAGGCAGGGGCCCGGGTGACCGGGTCTCCGGACACAGAAACTAGCTCTAGGGACATGGAATGTCACTTCACTGGGGGGAAGAAGCCTGAGCTCGTGCGGGAGATTGAGTGTTACCGACTAGATATAGTCGGCCTCACTTCCATGCACAGCCAGGGCTTATGAACTCGTCTCCTTGAGAGGGGCTGGATGCTCCATTTCTCTGATGTTGCCTGCAGGGAAAGGTGGTGGGCTCGTATGGGCTTGCTCTTATAGCCCCACAGCTCAGAGGCTAAACAGCAGTGCAGAGTACCAGGCCTTCTTGGAGTCCTTGGGAAGGGTACTGGACAGTGCACTGACCGGGGACTGTTCAACTGGGGGACTTCAACGCCCACGTAGGCATTCGACAGTGACACCTGGAGAGGGGTAATCATCTGGCAGAGCCCTCTGTCAGCAGGGTCTTCAACTCACACCTCCGGGAGAGCTTCTCCCATATCCCAGGAGAGGCTGGAGACAATGAGTCCGAGTGGACCATGTTCTCTACCTCCATTGTCAATGCGGCAACTCGTAGCTGTGGTCGCAAGGTCTCTGGTGCCTATCAAGGCGGCAATCCTCAAACCCGGTGGTGGACGCCGGAAGTAAGGGATGCCATCAGGTTGAAGTAGGAGTCCTACCAGGCCTTGTTGATTTGTGGGACCGGCAGGCCAAGCGTACTGCGGCCCGTTCAGTCGTAGAGGCAAAAACTTGGGATTGGGAGGAGTTCGGAGAGGCCATGGAGGAGGACTCTTGGTCGGCCTCAAAGAAATTCTGGCAAACCGTCCGTCGCCTCAGGCGGGGGAAGCAATGCTTCACCAACACTGTTTACGGTGCGGGTGGAGAGCTTTTGACCTCGACTGGGGATGTATCAGACGGTGGAAGGAATACTTTGAGGATCTCCTCAACTCCACTGTCACGTCTTCCGAGGAGGAAGCAGAGAATGGGGACTCGGAGGCGGACTCATCAAGCCGAAGTCATTGAGGTTGTTGGCAAGCTCCTTGGTGGCAAGGCTCCGGGGGTGGATGAGATCCGTCCTGAGTATCTTAAGTCTCTGGATGTTACTGTCTTGTCTGACACGTCTCTGCAACATCGCTTGGAGGTCAGGGACAGTACCTCTGGAGTGGCAGACCGGGGTGGTGGTCCCTCTGTTTAAGAAGGGGGACCACACTCCTCAGCCTCCCCAGTAAGGTCTATTCCAGGGTACTGGAGAGGAGAATCCGACCGATAGTCGAACCTCGGATTCAGGAGGAGCAGTGTGGTTTTCGTCTCGGTCATGGAACGCTGGACCAGCTCTACACTCTCCATCGGGTGCTCGAGGGTTCATGGGAGTTTATTTGTAGGCGCAGTCAGGGCATGGAGGGCGTCTGGTTTGGTAACCATAGGATCTCATCTTTGCTGTTTTTGCAGATGATGTCATCAAAGTAGGACCTGCAGCATGCACTTGGGCGGTTTGCAGCTGGGATGAAAATCAGCTCCTCCAAATCTGAGGCCATGGTTCTCGACCAGAAAAAGATGGCTTGCCCTCTCCGGGTGGGTGGAGAGTCCTTGCCTCAAGTGGAGGAGTTCAAGTATCTCGGGGTCTTGTTCACGAGTGAGGGAAGGATGGAGCGTGAGATTGACAGGTGGGTCGGTGAGTGTATCGGACCGTTCTGGTAAAGAAAGAGCTGAGCCGAAAGGCAAAGCTCTCGATTTACCGGTCAGTCTACGTTCCTACCCTCACCTGCACAGCTCATGTCAAGATTAAGAGTTTAACATTCAGCGGAAAAAAGGTTTCAGCTTCCCAGGTCTTACACATAAACGGATCCAAACTTTTTCATATAATGGTGTAGTTTTGTGTGTGTGATCTATGAGAAGGGCAAGCCATGTTTTAACTGAAAGAATCTGTCTGAGTGTTACGAGAATAACTGTGAGTGCATGGTAATGAAATTGTGCGTGATTATTTGCTTTGTGAATTTTTTTTTTTCTTTTGCATGCCTACATCTTGCCAATTCATTTTTGGGGTTATGTTTGGGATATCTACGGTCCATTTTCTATTGGTTAACCTACTGTGAAGAGAGAGATTATTTGAGATGTTTTTTTGTTTTTTTTTTGAGGATCAAACAATTGTAGTTTTGCGTTAAGTGCATGAACAGAATCAGAATCAGAATCAGAATCAGAAGCGGTTTATTGCCATTGTCAGTGAAATTCACAAACATAGGAATTTGCTTCGGCGTAGGTGCAACATAAAGCAATGAGTAAAATATAAAAAATATATAAAAAGGCATGCATAAAAATTAAGAATAAAATAGACTAAGATAGACTATATACAGAATGTACAGTTGGCAGACAGTGCCATGTGCAAATGTGTAGTGCAAATAGATTGTTCTTATATAATATATGGTTAAAGTGGCAGGTGTTACAAAGTGTTCATGAGTCCAACGGCAGAGGGAAAGAAACTGTTCTTGTGGCGGGAGGTTCTGGTCCGGATGGACCGTAGCCTCCTGCCCGAGAAGGAGCTCAAATAGTCCGTGTCCAGGGTGAGAAGGGTCAGCTGTGATCCGACCTGCTCGTCCCCGAGTCCTGGAGACGTACAGGTCCTGGACAGATGGAAGGCTGCAGCCGATCACCTTCTCAGCAGAGGCACAATGCACTGTAGTCTCTGTTTGTCCCTGGCTGTGGCTCCAGCGTACCACACGGTGATGGAGGAGGTGAGGATGGACTCAATGATGGCCGTGTAGAACTGCACCATCATCTGCGCTGGCAGCTTGGCTTTCCTCAGCTGCCGCAGGAAGTACATCCTCTGCTGGGCCTTCTTGATGATGGAGCTGATGGTCGGCTCCCACTTGAGGTCCTGGGTGATGGTGGTGCCGAGGAAGCGGAAAGAGTCCACGGTGGTGATGGGAGAGTCTGTCAGGGCAAGGGGGGGCAGGGGGGCTGAGACTTTCCTGAAGTCCACGATCATCTCCACTGTCTTCTGGGCGTTGAGCTCCAGGTTGTTATCACTGCACCAAGACGCCAGCCGGTCCACCTCCCTCCTGTAGGCAGACTCATCGCCGTCCGAGATGAACAGACATATTGGGTGTAACGTGGGGTTGTAGCACATTTTTTAACTGTATATATTAAAATTAACAGCTATCTGGAATGTCATAGTGTTTCTGGATTTGATCAAAGGCCCACCTTTCACAACATGTCCCAGACTTGTGACTCTTCTATCTTCCCAAGATATGAAAGTGAAAGATTTATTCGAAACTTTGGGTTGTTCCATAATTGTAATTATATCTAAAGGTGTCATTAGATTTCCATCAAGCTCTGATGGTAGTGTGGATAGAGAGTGCATTAAAGGCCCTATGCCTGATTTTTACTTTTTATTTTTTACTGAAAAATAGAACTAAAAGTCTTTACAGCAGTTACATGCATTGCTCACTTAATGCCATCCCAGCATCCTTAATATTCACTGCGATGAGTTCATAAACAGTTTTCACGAGTCTCTGTCATGGTAAAGCTAACAAACATTAGCATGCTAACGGTGCACTTCCTGCTTCTCTCGTAGGATACAACGCTCTAGAAATAGATGCAGAGAAAACATTATGGTCACATTTTCACCCAAATAGATACTTTTACAACATATGTTTGCTGGGACAATTTTACTTCACATGCAAAAAATCGGAAAGATGGACTTATTCAATTTTTGCTGTTTCACAACAGAAAAAATCAGGTACAGCCCCTTTAATAGTATTTCTGTGAATTTGATGATTTTTCTATGAATAACAGATAACTATGATTGTTTAATTGTCAAGTCAAATCAAGTTTATTTATAAAGCACATTTAAAAAGAACCACAATGGCCCAAAGTGCCGTACAAAGGTAATATAAAATGCAATAAAACAAAAATAGAGCATGTAAAAAATAAAATAATACAACACAAATGTTCTGCTCAACTTGTGTTAACAGCCTGTGCAATCAAAGGGGTTTTCAACAAATTCGTCAAAAATATTCAGAGTTTGGGCTGTTCAGTACTGTTCCAGAGTCTGTGACATGCTACAGAGAAAGCCTGGTCCCCTCTAGTTTTATCCGTGATCTCTGGATGTCTAAGATTGTGAGGTTTTGCTATTGCAACAACACATCATCAGTAGGGTAAAACTAACCTAGCTCACGTTCCCTATTAGTGGATGAACAATCCAACATTTTGTAAATTCTACTTCACAATGATAGGAATATCCGACATTAAAAGATGGAAAAATTGTGCTTTAAGTATATTCCATAGCTAGCCATGGTGGGCTGATATAGCTTATCCGGTAAGTGGGTGTATAATAACTGTTGTGAGCACCAAGGCCACCTATGTTTTTAGCTATCCAGAAGCTAACCAGATTGAGGCCAGGTCACAGTGGGGCACTGTGGGAGAAAATGTTGTTGTGTCCTTAGACAAGACACTTCACCCACATTGCCTAGTATGAGAGTGATTTGTGGTGATCGGAGGGCAGCTGTGGCCACAACAGTAGTTTACCACCACTGAGTGTGGAGTGAAAGAATAATGTGAAGCATCTTTGTCCAGAAAAGCACTATCTAACTCCGTGTCTGTTCTCCGCCTGTCTCCTCTGCGCATTTCATGTTTGCTCCATGACCTCCTTGTCCGCTCCTCACCTGTCCTCTCTGTGCATTTGGTGTCCGCTCCTTGCCCTCTGTGGCCGCTCCTCGCGTGTCCTCTCTGCGCATTCCATGTCCGCTCCTTGCTCCTCATGTCTGGCGTCCACTCCTCGCCCTCCTTGTGTGGTGTCCACTCCTCGCCCTCCCTGTCCGGTGTCCAGACGATATAAACAAAGGGCAAGATTTAATTGGGCAATCCACACAGGTTAAGCAACTCCAAACGAGTGGATAAAAGCATGAATTAAAGAGATGAAATCAGCTTCACTTTGGCAAGCTGCCTCAGCTGAAAAAGAGTTGGCCTTCATAACTTTAAAAACAGAGTCAGGTTTTACACTCTAATTTGTGGTTTTCACAGTTTGGGTTAAGGAGCCCAACTCAGTTTGAACAGCTACAGCCAAGTCATAAGGGAAAAACACACTACATCAGATTTTTTTCTCATTGAAGTGAAGTAGGCCATCCATTCATTTGACTGATTCAGTGGCATATTCAATTGGCAATCCTCTGCATACAAAGAATGGTAACAGATAGAGTGAAAAAGTAGAGGGCCAGGACTGACCCTTGGGGCATTCCACATGTCAGTGTACCCACAAAGGACACAGCATTAACAATTTGGACTGCATAACTTTTGATGGCCAGAGTGGACCTTGCAGATTGGCCAATAGTTTCTTTAACAAAGATAGGGTACTACTGCATGTTTAAAACTCTGCTGGCTTGGCTTCTTGGCTTATTGTTTAATGCTCACCACATTATTTATGTTGTGGCGTGCACTGAACAGTAGGCTGCTTGATTTATGGACCCAGAATTTAAACTCTGGGACTTTGCATCTTCAAAATATACATTTGTGTACAGATAATTAAAAAAAATTTTCCACAGTCAGACCAGTTGTGCACTACTGTCATATTTGGTAGAGTTCCCTGATAGCAGCCACTCTACCACAGTGCATGTAAACAGACTTGTGACCCAGCTCCTGTCTGCTGCTCCGGAGAACACAATGAAGCGCCCTGACAAGTGTGAATATGTGAGTTAGCCTTTCACTCAGAGCTGCCAACCCTGAGAGGAGACCACGGCCAGGGGCAGGACAGACAGGCACCTGTACCCATCCATCCACCCCACTGCACCCACCCATCCACCCCTCTGCACCCATCTATCCACCCCTCTGTGCACCTGCTTAACCCCAGGTCTGACCTGACAGGCTTTACAGGCTGGACAGGAGAAATACGCCATACGCCAACTTGCCTTGAACAAATGTTTTCTTAATTGGTTAATCCCACCATATGTCACATATCAATAATAGAATTCAGTTGCTGCTGGTCGGCGACAAGTGACTCTTTGCCCTCTTTTATAAATGCAAAAAATGTTTGCAATTGTTGGGTGAAAGGTTGGGTGAAAGGTTTTTTCCAACTGTCATCTCACAGAGCTGTCAGAGCAGATATCTGGGCTCTCTTTATGTAATGCATTAGGTTTGGATGGTGTTAGATGCATTATGCTCTGGAAAGTGCCGTGTTGGGCTCATGGGCTCAACATTTAAGTTAGCATCAGCATACAGCAGTTTATACAAGATCAAGTACATGTTTGGTGAGATTATTCTTTTGTGTTTATATCTGCTTTTGGTTGTCTTATTTTCACCTGAGAATGTATTCTCTCTGATTGCAATTGGGCAGATAGGGGAAACGGCATCATTCCTCTCAGGAAAACAGTATCTGGTCAGGCCATCTACTCCATCTCCATCATAAAAAAAAAAAAAAGCACAAATATGTAAGAACAAATTGTATATAATTAGGCCTGAGCCCCGGCAGAACGAAGAGCTTATTGTTTCTGGAACAATGCAACTGTATTTGTCTTTGCAGTTTGTAAATTCTTGTCATGTTTGATGTATCATTTTTCAAGCGGATTAACTTCTAGGATGCACACATCTGACAAAGGGACTACCAATGCAAATTAGCTAACTTGGGCACATTGTACACAAATGTACATTGTCCCTTTAAAGCTAGACATTTCAAGGCCTGGTTTGGATTGTTTTAATGGGCTGGTATAGTTGATAGTGGAGACACTTTCGACACTTTCACCAGTCTGCTCCTAAGTGAACCAGTTGAAAATTGGCTTTACAGATGATAGTGAGAACTAGCTAGCAAGCACTGACAGGTGAGACAAGTGACAGCTTTTAAAGAGAATACAATTTGGAGAGAATTTGGCAATTTGGAACAAAAGTGCCAATAGTTAAAACATATTTTGATGTCCCCTCTTTGTTTTGAGAGCTGGTGACATACACTAAGAGAGGAATAGCTAAAGAAGCTAATGTAACTTAAGTTGGCTGCACACTAGGATTTTGAAATCTGGAATCTGAGACCCTAACCCTAACCCATTTGTTTACTTCTTGTAACTTTCAACAGATTTTTCCACTTTTCTCCACAAACAGCTACCTGATTGGTGTAAAACTATAATTTACATTTACAAGAGGTATTAATACACTGAATAAAGTCAAAATTAGAAAATCATAAAAATCTGTCATATGCACCTTGATGAAAACAACAGAGTCTGGCTGCTCTGACTGGCTGTTCATCACAAGTGAGAGTGACAGTTATAAAATCCCAAAATGTTGGAATCTTACGATTTGATGTTGAGGTTTCTGCCTTCTGAGGCCAGAGACCAGAAGAAATTCTAAATCTCAGTGCCACTTTCCTGGTTGAATAAAAGTAAATAAATAAACAAATAAAACTCGACATAGGGACAACACCAATAATTGCTCATGAGAAGTGTTACTTGGGTCACACCTCCTTAAGCTGTGAAGAGTGAAGAGGCAAAACAGGCAAAAAATCGGGCACTAATTGATTTTAGTGTACGTTTGACAAATCACCAAAGCAGCAAGCAAAAGAGGAAGCAGTCAATTTTAAATAAGATGAATTATATATTGATAACAAATAATTATGTATGACAATAATGATAATACTGTAAGCTTGTTACAGCATTCTAGCTAAATCTGTCATATAGGTACATGTACACCAAGAAGAACCAGCTTATGGGCTAGTGTCCTCCAGCTGCACTCCCATCCAAATCTAGCTCAAGATCAAGAGAAGGGTCTCTGGATGCTGTATAATAACTACACTGTCATTAGCCTTTTAAAAAAGCATGAACAAAGACCTAATTCCTAATTAACAAATAGTTTATTACATTCAGACTTTGACATATTTGACATATATCAATATTTATCAATATATCGTAATGCTAAATTGGTGGACTGTTGTATCAATATATTGCCATGAGTAATTTTAGGTATATTTTATAACATTATTTAGTGACAGCGCTACAATTTTGTTGCTTGTATAAAAAGAATGGAAAAGAAATTTTCTGATGCAAAATATTTTTTACATATTCAGTGTGTTGATGAATAAGAACAAACCTGATGGTCATTAACAAGAACAAGAACAGATCTGGGCCCTGTGGTAGTACCTCGCTTGTACTGTCTGAATCCAAACCGGACCCAAGTTAGTAAGTCCTTGAGTAATGTGAACTAAGTTCCACGCAGAGTTTTATTAGCAGAATAAGAGCGACTGATAGGGCTTCATGTGTCAGTGTTCTACCTGCGTGTCTCCGGGACCAGAAGTGTTTGTCCCCTCCGCTGGCTCTGGCCCACATTATCTCTCTCCCTTACTCCTTTCTTCAGCTCTGTGGGAAGGCATCGATCTCTCTCCTCCGTGTATCAGCCCGTGCTTACATTCATGTGCCTTCTTCTCTCAGATCACATATTTCGGCCACTTTAATAGCGCTAATAATAATAATAGTGCACAATACTTATAGATAGTGCTTTTCTGGACAGTCAAGACATTTCACATTGCATTATTCATTCACTCCACACTTGATGGTGGAAAACTTTGTATAACATATAGCCACAGCTGGAAATGGAAATGATGCTGCCAATCTGTGCCATCGGCCCCTCCGACCACCACCAATCATTCTCTCTCTCTCTCTCTCTCTCGCTCTCTCTCTCTCTCACACACACACACACACACACACACACACACACACACACACACACACCCACGAACGCACGCACGCACGCACACATCTCTTACTTACTAGGCCAGGCCTCGACCTGCTTAGCTTCTGAGATCTAACTGTTTACTTTATTATCTTTGGAGTGAAACATTTGTCTTGAGAGGAAAAGAACACAGCACTCGCTGCATTCTTCACTCCTCCATGGGGGAGCGCATGTGACGCACATGAAAACACACTGCCCCATGGGCCCAAGCCAGGACTGGCATACAATTCATGCATTCTTATAAAAAAAAAAAAAAAATATATATATATATATATATATATATATATATATATATATATATATATATATATATATATAATTTTTTTTTTTTTTTTCCCTGATTTGAAAACATATATTGCTCTTTGACCAAATGTGCATTGCTCAAACGAACAGAGGGCATGCCATGGATCCTGGCATTGTCATCTTGGATTATGTCTGTACCATCAGGGAAGAAGAAATCCACAGATGGAATAACCTGATCATTCAGGATGTTCAGGTCGGTCATCTGATCGCATTCTTTATAGTAAACATAGCCCTGAGTTGTACAGTTGTTTGATTTTGTCATACCTTTAAGTGATAACCGATCACAGTCATTTAGGATTTTTTCTGACCACAGTTCTTCCCTATTCTTCTGGCTTTCAAAGGCACTGTATCTGTTTATTATTGTTTTGAAATGTGAAAAACAGGACTAGTTTATTTTAAACTCTTTACAGTAGTTACTTGTATCGCTCACTTTCCTAATGCAATCCCAGCATCCTAAATATTCACCGCAATTAGTTTATAAGCACTTTTCACCAGACTTTGAGCCCAGAGTGAGTTTTGCCATACTAGGTAAAGCTAACAAAAATTAGCATGCTAACTGGACTTGCTGACATCCTGCTTGTCATAGAATAAAGGCTCTATAAATAGATGCACAAAAAGTTCTATGGTCTAATTTTCACCCGAATGGATGCTTTTACAATATATCTATCGTAGAGCAACACAGATTGCACTTTATTACATCCAAAAAATTTGATACATGAACTAGTTCTGTTTTTTACGTTTCAAAACAATAAAAAGCTGTTACAGTATTTACAGTATTATATTATTCATTGTAAGTTTGATGGATGTCTGTATCATCTTAAAGTGAACCAAAGACAAAGTTCCACTATGGTGGACAATAAAGTTAAGAATATCGACTAATACAAATACACAATAGTGATTTTATCATATGGTGATCCATGCATCGTGTATCGAATCGTAAGGAACTCCGTGACTCTCAGTCATTGGGTTCCTAATCAAAATAATGCTTTTAGATGAGCTTAATGAGAATATTTTTATTGTGTGAAAAGTATTTGGCTAAGGGGAGGGAGTTGTTTTGGGCGTTTATGGATTTAGAGAAGGCGTATGATAGGATTGATAGAGAGGCGTTGTGGGTTGTGTTGAGTTTGTATGGTATCGATGGTAGATTGTTGGAAGGTGTGAAGAGTTTTTATAGTAACAGTAGAGCGTGTGTGAGAGTGGGAAATAGCATGAGTGAGTTGTTTCCTGTGAGGGTTGGTTTGGGTCAGGGATGTGTAATGTTTCCGTGGTTGTTTAATGTGTATATGGATGGTGAGGTGAATGCAAGAGTGTCAGGTAAGGATGGTGAATGTTGATGGCAGCGAATGGAGTATGAATCAGTTGTTGTTTGCAGATGATACTGCACTAGTGGCTGATTCAGAGGTGAGCTTGGCACGTTTGGTTGAGGAGTTTGGAAGGGTGTGTGACAGAAGGAAGTTGAGAGTGAATGTGAATAAGAGTAAGGTGATGAGGTGCACAAGGTCAAAGGATGAACGTAGGTTGAATGTGGCATTAAATGGGGAGTTGTTGGAAGAGGTAGTGTTTTCAGTATTTGGGGTCGCATGTTGGTGTGGATGGTGGAATAGGGGGTGAGGTAGAGAAATGTGTGAGAAATGAAGAAATCCGAGAGAGAACTGGTGTGTTGCGAGAGTTGGCTGATAGAGCAGAGCAAAAGGCATTGGGATGGTTTGGACATGTTGAGAGGATGGAAAGGGAGCGATTGGTGAAAAAGGTATATGAATCTGATGTGAGTGGAGTAAGAATGAGAGGAAGACCGCGAATGGGATGGACAGAGGGTGTAAGAAGAGCGTTGAATGCAAGAGGGATGACTGTGGTGCAAGGGAGAGAGGCTGCTCAGGACAGGGATGGATGGAGAGAGTTTGTGTATGAATGAATGGATGGGTGTGGTAGAGGACTGGTGTTGGTATGAAGCGGCAGGGGGAAACCAGCTTCGGCTGAGGCCCTGCTGTGGAAGTGCCCACACTGGGCTGTGCAGCTGACCCTGGTGCAGTGTGGTGTGGTTTAGATCAGTCCTTAAACCTTAAACCAAGGTGCCCTTTCCCCAACATCATCACAACTTTAGACTTTAGTAATAATATTATTTGGTGTTGCCTCTCCTGGGACATTGGGTTGGTGCTAGCGTTGGCCCGTGTGTCCATCTGAGTGCTGGGTTGTTTGGGGGATTGCTGGCGGGCTTGGGAGGTATCACCAGGTCTGGTTTTGGGGTGCCGAGGGAGTGGCTGGCTGGTGCTTAGGGGTGTGGTCCGGATGGCCATCTGGATCCGGGGTTCTTTGGGGGTTTGTATGGTGGACGGGGGCGCCTGGAGGGGGGCGACGTTATCTAGGTGCACCTTTAGTTATTACTGTTATTGTTGTTGTTGTGGGGTGATTGTAAATAATCTGTTTTAATGCATCATTTCTTAGTTAGGGCAAGCTGAATACCTACACTTAGGCTTGCAGGACAATGTCCTCCTTCTTTTAATGCATTTAGACACAATATATATAGCATACACATTATACACAATATAGGGCAACACAGGATATGAAAAAAATATTCGGAGAGGGGGGAGAAATAAAGCAATTAAATGGAGTTTATTTAAATCATCTGTGCAATTTATGTTGGATTTAAAGTGGGGAGACAGCGGTGATGGTGATGGACAGGAGGTGTGTTTGGGTGCTCGTTTTCCCTCTCTGGGTTCGGCGGCTGTCCCTGTGTGGTCCTCTGGAGGATTCCTGGGTGCTGGTGGAGGTCCGGTTTGCGCTCTGGGTCTGGCCGGTTCATTCCTTTGTGTCGCCTGGGGCGGGTCCTGGGGGTTTTCCGCTCGGGTACGCTGGCTGCCTTCTCGTTTTGTCCAGTGCATGGATGGGGGGCGGGCGGACGCCAGTGTGGGCTTGGCCTCCTTAGCAGAGGTGTAAACAATAAAAAAAAACTAATTTTAAAAATCACGAATAGGAAGAGAGTGGTGATGGTGATGAGGAAAGGACGCTGGTACAAACGGGAAAGTGATGGAAGGAGGGTTTGGGGAAAGGAAGGAAAGAGGGAAAGGAACGAGAATGTGTGCCCTGTCTAGGCTACCCCACTTTGGTGGGACACAGCCTTGGTATATAGATAGATAGATAGATTTTTATTCAAGGACACATTTTATGCTAAATTGACTTCTTTGCGCTTTTAACCATTTTCTAACGTTTCGTTCTGAGCATTTCTGCCATCTAATTACGATCATTCCTTCCTCCGTACAATAAATGCTAAGATTTTTGGATACTTTTTTTTTAGGGTTGGCCTTATTTGGGCCTCAGCTTTTTCATGCTAACTGATTGTAAATGATATTACAGGCCTCTCTCTCTCTCCCCTCTTCTTAAAGCCGCTCACTGTCACAGTTGAAATACTGTGCTGCGGTGCAAAGGCGCTCCATTTACCAGTAATTACCAGCCATCCATCAGCGCGTCGATAGCCTGAGGTCGCGGCCCTCGTGCCCTCTGCCTCTGACCCCTTCCGCCCCCTACGCCCACTCCTAATACACTGGTTACTGCCACAATTGTGTCGAGAGCACCCTGGACCCTGCACTTGGAGCTGGTTATGTACGCTGCAAAAGAGACATAGCTACAGGATATATGTTATAAGGACTTAAACCAGCAGTGGTGTAGTGGTACCAAAACTAAGCATTAGTCTTTGACTGAGTTCTCTGATTTCTGTTCTGTCCTGCACCCACATCACACTGCAGTATAATGCTGCAAGACGGTTATCTGACCAAGCAAGCAAGCAAGCAGACTCGAGGTGCTCATCAATATTTACAGGAAGAAATTTAATAAAGCCTTTTTTTTTTTTTTTATCAGCTGTATGTAATTGTGTAGGTTTTTACTGACATATTAAACACATATAGTTTTGGAATGAAACTAATCTAAACCTACATAATTTATTCATATTTTACATGTATTTGATGCACTGTAAGAGCCAACAGCTCCCGACAGCTAGGTTTGTTTCTTCACAAATTTCTCCTATTTGGCTTATTTATGCAGCTGAGCCTGCAGTAGGGAAATATTGTCTTATTGTGCGCCAAAAACATTTAACCCTCCCGCTATCTTCGGGTCCATTTGACCCCATCCAAATTTTTTGTTTCATTTTTCGTTTCATCGCTATGAAACTTTTCATAACTCTGTGTAAGTGCCTATGTCAGGTTGAACTACTTACTTTAATGACTGCAGTTCAGATAAATATATTTATAATTTTGCTTAAATATTTTACAAATTTTATCCTGGTTAAGCAATTTTTTTGAAGTTTTTTGTTTTACGTCCTTAAATGTATGTAAATGATGACGTCACACTAGGGAATTTCCTAGCAACCATAAGGTTCACTGGGCCAGAACTCCTCTAATGTCACAGATTTTGTTAAGTTTTACTAGTAAAAATACACGTGAACACCATTCTTTGTTCAATTAATGTATACGGGGTAAAAAAGAAGTAGTCTCTCTAAATTATGCATAACCTTTGTCTCCCCAGTGTGATGTCATCTATCCATTTACTTCCTGTAGCTTTCTACACATTTTTCAATTTCTCTCCACACACCGCGACCTGATTAGTGTAAAACTATAATTTAACATTTACAACAGGTATGAATACACCGAATTACAGTCAAAATTAGAAAAAAAATGAGCTCTCATAGCTGTAAACTGGTACAGCATCTTTGCTCTTGGGCTTTCTGTAACTGTACATTATCCTGTTAAATAAATAAAGGAAATCAAACTGTGACATGAGCGGTGACATGAGACCTAAATTTTGATAAAACAGCACCAACAACGCCACCCAGGGAATGTGGCAATGGGACCACAATAGTAAGACTTTAAATTTAACTCAAGGCCGTGCTAGCTCAGGACGATACAGAGAGGTGGATTACTTAAAAACATGTTTTTTCATTTAAGTAATACAACATTTTAAAATAGGCCTACTTATAATAACAAAATAAAATGCACATTCGCAGCACCTTAAACACAAAAAAAGGAGCACACACATTAAAAAACTGAAACAAATTAAACAAAATTCAAGCAAACAATTGAACAAACCAAGCAAAATAAATGCAAAACAAACCACTGCAAGCCATGCAAAGCAAATAACAAAATTAAATAAATCAGGCAAAGCAAAATAAATAGCAAAAACATGCAATATAAAGCATGCAGCACATGGTGGGACTCACCTAAATGGTGGTGCTATATCTACAGAAAACAAAATTGTTATTTGCAAGAAAGGTTCAAAATACATGTGAGCACCACGAGTAGCCACATGTGTAAAGTGCCTGCTTAGTGCAGTTAAAATAAGTCCATTAAATCCAATAACTGGAAAGGGGATGACGAAGACTTTAATCAATCAAGGAGGACAAAACAACGACTTCCTTGCAGGAGTTGGCAGCCGAGGAAGCAGCTGCACGCCAACTCGTAACTATGGATGAACACGGCGTTACTGTAGGAACTGCGTAAAATTGCAGTGTGGTTGGTTGGGCCCTTACCTGCCGGCAGAGGTGCACGCATCCACGGGCGCAGGAGGGGGAAGACCGCGGAGGAATGATGGCACAATCCCACAACAGCCCAGGGTCTGAGGCCCAATTTACAGTCAGCCGTGGCCCAAAGACCAAAGCACAAGCGGGACAACGAGCACACTTCCCTGAGAAGAGCCCCAAACCTGCACCGCGTGTTGGGCGCACGCACTCCCGGTGAGACGGCTGCCGTAAACAGAGACACGCTGCGTTTAGGTGGTCCCAGGTGCACAAAGGAGATAAGTAAAGGTAAACTGACCTGCAGGCGAAATGAATGCGCGCATGATTTTTGGGAACCTTGGCCCAAACCCGGTCTGGCGGTGGCACAACACGCTACCTCACTCAAGACAGTGTGGGTATGTGGCCGCTGACGTCACATCCGGTGAGTCTATTCTGCGTTTGCGAGTGATCGTTCTCCACACTTTATTGTTAATCCACGAATTATACAAAAACTATCTTACCCTCCTACACATAACTGAAAGTTTGATTGCTCCCTAAACAACCCGGAGCCTCATTTAGCTCACTTTGTTCAGTATTTCGTGGATTAAATCCCCCCCTTGCCCGCTAGCATCAACCGGAGCTAGCCTAGCCGACTAGCGTCATGGCTGGCCCGTCCTCCGCTTCTTTCGCTCTTACCTGTTCAAGTTGTCATATGTTGAGTCAGAACCCTGCTTCCTTTACTGACGACAGGGAGAGTTGCGTGAAGTGTAGCGTAGTGGTAGCGTTGGAAGCCAGGGTTACAGAGTTAGAAGCGCGGATCCGCATTGTGGAGGAGCTAAAGTCTAGCTATAGCCAGGTCGTAGCATCAGGTTTACCGGACCGCGCCGCAGGTAGCAGTGTTAGCATAGTTAGCAGTGTTAGCGGTAGCAAGGCTAAGCCTCAGGGTAAGACCAGCCCCCCAGCGCCTCCCGCGCAGCCGGGACCAGACCAGGAACAAGACGGGGATAGATTTGTGACAGTTCGGAGGGATCGATGCGCTAAACCCCAGCCTTTAGTGCACCATAAGCTTCCCGTCTGCAATAGGTTTGCCCCACTCGGCGATCACACGCCCGCCGAACGTGACACTCTGGTGATTGGAAGTTCCATAGTCAGAGACGTGAAGCTGCCAGCAGCCTCAGTTAGGTGTTATCCGGGGGCCAGAATGGGTGACATCGAAGGAAACCTTAGGCTTTTAAAACAGAGTAGTCAGAGGTTCCGTCGTATCGTGATTCACGGAGGTGGTAATGACACCCGGCGGAGACAATCAGAAGTGCTCAAATTGCAGGTTGGAGCGGTGTGTGAATTGGCGAAGTCGATGTCAGACACCGTAATATTTTCTGGTCCCCTCCCCAATCGGGTCAATGCTGAAATGTACAGCCGCTTTTCAGCATTCAACTGCTGGTTGTCTAGTTGGTGCCCCCAAAACAACGTAGTCTTTGTTGACAATTGGAGTGCGTTCTGGGGAAAGCCCGGGCTCATACGCAGGGATGGCATCCATCCGACTTCGGAGGGTACATCACTTTTAGTTCGGAATTTGGCCGATAGCCTTAGTCGCCTAAAGTGACTTTCCAGACATGAGTCCCGGGTGCAGAGGAGCAGGTTAAGTCTCTCCTCTGTCGCTAAGCTCTCGCCCGCGCTGTCACAGGTCAAGTGTTCAGAGTCAAAGCAAATAGAGACTGTACGTGTCCCTCGTGTAAATAACGCCAATAAGTCAGATCCAAACTCAGATAATTTAGGTGTCAGACCAAATAACTTAATAAAAATAATCCCTACACATGATACAAATAAACTAATAAATAAGCATGTAAAATGTGGACTGCTAAACATTAGGTCAATTTCCTCCAAATCACTTTTAGTTAATGAATTAATTAACGATTATAATATTGATCTTTTAGCTTTAACTGAAACTTGGCTTCAACAAGATGATTCTGTCAGATTAAATGAGGCCACCCCACAGAGTCATGTTAACTTTCAAGCTGCCAGGAGCTCAGGCCGGGGAGGTGGGGTGGCAGTAATTTCACATTCTAGTTTACTCCTGAGTCCTAAAATTAATAAAATTAATAATGAGTCTTGCTCATTTGAAAGCCTTATCCTATCAATGACCTGCCCAAACTGGAGAAACCAAAAAGCTGTTTTGCTCATAATAATCTATCGACCTCCCGGTCCTTATTCATTATTCTTAACAGAATTCTTTGACTTCCTATCAAATTTAGTATTAGACTGGGAAAATATTGTGGTGGTTGGGGATTTCAACATTCATGTGAATGAAAATAATTGCCTCAGTAATGCCTTTAGCGCTTTATTAGATAGCATTGGTTTCACTCAAAATGTAAATAAACCAACCCACAGTCGCCAGCACACTCTGGACCTGGTTCTAACTTATGGAATAGAGATTAGTGACCTTAATGTCTTCCCCCAAAACCCAATAATGTCAGATCACTTCCTAATTACCTTTCAGTTTATTCTTAAAGGTCCCATAACATGCAAAATCGACTTTTCAGAGGTTTTAACCTTCCTACAGTGCTATTTGGGCCTCGTATGTTGTGCCCAAAGTGGTTTTTTGATTGATTCCCGCATGTTTTCGCTAGAGAACTGTCTTTTTTGTCCCCCTCGGCTGAGCAGCAGACGGGGGCTCATCCCATGGATGACGCGGCTTCCCATGGATGACGCGGTATTTAATCCATGCCTCCGGGAAGCGCGCAGCCGCAGAATAAAAACAGCTAATGCTAATGCTACACAGTAATTACACGATGGATACGACAGATCGAAGAGTTAGCTTGTTATTTACCAAACGGCAACGTCCGTCGTCGAGGTACTGCATGATCGTCAAACTCCAGGTCAGATCCAGGACGTAGGACTCAGCACGACGCACCGTCAGGACGGATAAAAGGTTTATTCCTGTGTTTGTGTATCGCTGTTTACCGGAGCACACGGCGCATGCGCACTATCTCCGCTCTAGGCTTCGGCACGAGTTGGGCGGGGGGAGGCGCGCGAGTTGGGCGGGGGAGCAGCCTGCTCTCTGTTCGGGGGGGTCAGATCTCAGAGTGAGCCGTTTGCTTTTCAAGGAGGGGGGCCAGTCCAAGAAATGGGTGTTTTTTGGAAACTGTTATGTTATGGATATTACACAACGCAAAATTTGATCAACAAAGCCCTTAGAATAGACTGTGTAAAGGGCAAAATAGCAGAATATGGGACCTTTAAGGACTATCCAGCTCCTCAGACTAAAACTATAATGAAAAGGACAATATCTGAAAAATCTATTTTAAAGTTCAGAGAAATAATAGAGCCAATATTTAATATTATGTCATGTGATCCTGTCGTTAACAGCGCCAGTCCCAGTGCTATTGATAACTCTGTTGACTCAATGGTCAACTCTTTAAAATTTGCTCTTGATGTTGCAGCTCCACTTAAACAGAAAGTCATCAGGCCAAAACGAGCCTCCCCCTGGTACAATGAAGAACTACGTTCTCACAAACAAAGGGTAAGAAAACTAGAGCGATCCTTACGCCGCTCCCACACAGAAGAATCCCTAAAAGAATGGAAAACTTGCCTTCTGTCTTATAAGCAGGCTCTGCGTAAGGCTCAAACCAGATATTATTCAAATTTAATAGAAGTAAATAAAAATAACTCTAGATTTCTCTTCAGCACTGTAGCCAGGCTGACAAACTGTCACAGCGCAGTAGAACCCTCAATACCAGCTACTCTAAGCTGCAATGACTTCCTTCTATTCTTTAGCAGCAAAATCACAACTATTAGAGATAAACTAAATGAAATTACTCCCACTATCAGTACTGAGCAAGCCCAGATTGCAAAGCTAGTGTCCCATACAAATCCTTCAGTAATACTAGATAGGTTCACTGCTGTTGATCAGGCAGAGATAACTTCAGTCATTATGTCCTCCAAAACATCAACTTGTATTTTAGACCCAATCCCAAGTAGACTCCTCAAAGAAATTCTCCCCCTAATTATAAATCCCATTCTTAATATAATAAATACTTCACTAGAAAGCGGTTATGTCCCTCAGTCCTTCAAATATGCAGTGATTAAACCACTTTTGAAAAAGCCTAATCTAGACCCCGACATACTGGCAAACTATAGACCTATTTCTAATCTTCCCTTTGTCTCTAAAATCCTTGAAAGAGTTGTGATTAAACAGCTTTGTCGCCACCTGCAGGACAATAATCTATTTGAAGTTTTTCAGTCAGGGTTCCGTGCGTACCACAGCACTGAAACTGCACTAGTTAAAGTCACAAATGATCTGTTATTAGCTGCTGATGATGGACAGGTCTCAATTCTGGTTCTGTTGGACCTCAGCGCAGCGTTTGACACCATCGACCACAACATTCTACTGCAGAGGTTAGAATGTGATGTAGGTGTCAGTGGAACCGCCCTAAGCTGGTTTAAATCCTATCTATCTGATAGGTACCAGTTTGTTAATGTAAACCAGAGATCTTCCCCATGTTCTAAAGTAACCTACGGTGTGCCGCAGGGTTCAGTACTCGGTCCAGTTCTGTTCACACTTTATATGCTGCCCTTAGGTATGATCATCAGAAAGCATGGCATTAACTTCCACTGCTATGCAGATGACACTCAGCTGTATTTATCAATGAAACCTGATCAGACCCATCAAACAGACAGACTTAGTGCCTGCGTGAAAGACATAAAAACTTGGATGACTCTTAATTATCTGCTCCTTAACCCTGAAAAAACCGAGGTCATTCTGCTGGGCCCTAAGCACCTGCCAGACTCTTTATCTGACCAGATAGTTTCTCTGGACAATATCACTGTAGCCCCCAGCTCTACTGTAAGAAACCTTGGGGTCCTATTTGACCAAGATCTCTCGTTCAAAGCACATATAAATCAAGCCTGTAAAACAGCCTACTTTCATCTGCGTAACATCAGCCAAAATTAGAAAAATCCTGCCCAGAGATGATGCCGAAAAACTCATCCATGCATTTGTCACATCCAGATTAGACTATTGTAACGCCCTGCTTACAGCGTGTCCTAAAAGCTCTATAAGAAGCTTTCAACTGGTTCAAAATGCAGCAGCAAGATTATTAACAGGTACTAGAAAAATAGATCATATTTCACCAGTGTTAGAGTCTCTTCACTGGCTTCCTGTTGAGTTTAGAATCAAATTTAAAATCCTCCTCCTGACTTATAAAGCTATAAACAATATGGCCCCATCCTACCTCAAAGATGCAATAGTAGCGTACCATCCAAACAGAGCTCTTCGTTCTCAAAATGCTGGACTATTGTTAGTCCCCAGAGTCTCTAAAAGCACAGTAGGAGGTCGAGCATTTAGCTCCCAAGCTCCTGTGTTATGGAACCAGCTCCTGTTCATGTAAAAGAGGCCGACACAGTCTCTACATTTAAGACCAGGCTCAAAACGTTCCTCTTTGAAATAGCTTATGGTCAGGCCAGTTAGGAACAGAAATAAAAACCTACAGTTTTAGCTATGCTGCCCTTGGAGCAACTATGCTGGGGGAAGTATGGCAGCTTGAACACTATCCTCTGGTTCTTCCTACTTTACCTATCAACAATATTTAATATTACTTCAACTGTAGTCTGTTCATTGCTGTTCACATGTTTCTCCTTCTCTCCACTTCCCCCGGGGAGTGGAGACTGTTTCAGACACTGCGGCGGCTGCTCCAGTGACGACCCCACCCCCATCTGTCTGGAGGATCGATCTCTAAACTGGAGGATCTATGCGCCACCCGCCTGGACAGCTGGATTAGCCACACCTCGTCTGCCTGGACGAACTCCATCTACTTTAGATGAACTGTTCCTCATCTCCTGCTGGAGGATCTCTCTACACTGGGTGGACTGCTCCTCGTCCTCCTGGAGGAACTCTTTAAAGCCACCTCCCTCTTGAGTGGTTCTGGCTCCACAGTCCAAGTGGATGTCAGTCCTAGTTCATCTGCAGCCTGTCCGTCCGTGGGAGTAGGATCTCTCCTTCACTGTGGTTCTCCCCGAGGTTTCTACTTTTTCCCATGGGGTTTTTTGTAGTTTTTCCTCGCCACGAAGGAGGGTCAAAGGACAGGGGCATTCTGGGACAGTTATCTGAACTGCTTTTACCTGTGGCCCATCGAGGCAACTGTTGTTGTGATTTTGGGCATTATAAAAATAAATTGATTTGATTTGATTTGATTTGAAGCGCGCGCACATTTGTAGGCTGTGTCGGTGCCGCCCATAGAGCACCTTAGGTACCACCACCGACATGCCACAAAACAAAAAGGGAACACTGTTATAACATGCATGACAGCTGTCAGAGCCAAAACAAATCTGCTTTCATCATGTTTTATTTTTTTTATTTATTTTTTATTAAACCTTTATTTAACCAGGAAAGTCCCATTGAGATTAAAAACCTCTTTTACAAGGGAGTCCTGGCCAAGAGGCAGCAAAAAGTTACAGACATAGACAACAAATAAAATCACATACAATTGTATAAAACAGTTACAATTAAACGTACAATGTACAAGTTTATATGAATATATTATCAGCACAATGGTGTTATTTGATCATGCTTCATAGCAGGATGTAATATTCATGAAATGTAATAAGCATCCTGTGCCCTATGAAGTAATTAATCAATATATTTTATTCCACTGGCAGAGTACCTACAAGTTTAAAACACTACAGAGATGACTAAGTGAATCCTAAATTTAAAAAAAATTACTCCCAGTAGTTTAGTTAAGTGGTGTGAACTGTAGATTTTTAAAATTTTATTTATACAGTGCAGATCTCTGGAGGGAACAGAGGGGTTCTTGTGCAGATCGCCTCCTGCTTGCCCCTGTGTGTCCCCCATTTAGCCCCATAATGCCACAGTGAGCTGCACCATGACCCTGCTCTCTTTGCGGGACGAGGCTGGCCTGCTTTAACCCAGTGTGTTCACTGATGGCAGGTCGACAGGGCACCTGACTCTATCGTCTCACTGGGCTGACCCGTGGCCTGGTCACTCACTGCTGTAACAGGAGGTCAGTTCTGGACCACGGTGTAAACATGGGGTCAGGAATCACACACTGTTTACAATCTGGTCCCAGGACAGACCCTTGCTCACACTGCAGACGATGCATAAGACATGTACACACACACAGGACATGGACACACATGAGACATGGACACACACAAGACATATGTGCATACACAAGACAAATGCGCATATACAAGACATGCACACACGAGACATGCACACACACACACACACACGAGACATGCACACAATACATGAACACACAAGACATACACACACAAGACAGGCACACACAAGACAGGCACACACACACACACAAGACATGCACACAAGACATGAACACACAAGGCATACGCGCATACACAAGACATTCACACACACAAAACATGCACACACAAGACATGTACACACACACACAAGACATGTACACAAGATAGGCATGCACAAGACATGCACACACAAGACATGCACACACACACATGCCCACGTACAAGACGTACGCACACACAAGACATGCGCACCACACAAGAGACATAGGCGTACATTATTCTGTATGGTTTGCTGTTATAACTACATGTTTTAACCCTATGCCATGCCCCACATGACTCCTAATATTGTAGCAGGCAATCAACACACCTGTGTGTTGCGTGCGGTGGGCAGACATAAAGGAGGTGGAAGTGGATTCAACAGGGGAAGACAGAAGGCGCAAGGGTGAGGGGCAACAAATGCCGCAGCAGGAAAGGCAGCAGAACCCTGTGACACACACACAAGATGTGCACACACCAGACATGTGCACACACAAGACATACATACACACAAGACATGCACACACACTACACATACACACACAAAAGACATGCACACACACATAAGACATGCAACACACACATAACACATACAACACATAAGACATGCACACACACAACACATCAAATCAAATCAAATTATTTTTATAATCCCCAAAATCACAACAACAGTTGCCTCGATGGGCC
Organism: Rhinogobius similis; assembly: GCA_019453435.1. Taxonomy (NCBI): domain Eukaryota; kingdom Metazoa; phylum Chordata; class Actinopteri; order Gobiiformes; family Gobiidae; genus Rhinogobius; species Rhinogobius similis. Next base: position 35,764,897 of record CM033625.1, read on the forward strand.
ACAGGTAAAAGCAGTTCAGATAACTGTCCCAGAATGCCCCTGTCCTTTGACCCTCCTTCGCGGCGAGGAAAAACTACAAAAAACCACATGTGAAAAAGTAGAAACCTCGGGGAGAACCACAGTGAAGGAGAGATCCTGCTCCCACGGACGGACAGGCTGCAGATGAATACACATACAAACACAAGACATGCATACACATAATGAATTAATTAATCTTAATGAATTTGTTATTAAGTGACTGGCTACTCTACCACCTGTTTGTCATCGCTTGTGTCTGGTATGGCATAAATGCTACTAGACATTTCGATAAATCAAATCAATTAATTTTTATAATGCCCAAAATCACAACAACAGTTGCCTCGATGGGCCACAGGTAAAAGCAGTTCAGATAACTGTCCCAGAATGCCCCTGTCCTTTGACCCTCCTTCGCGGCGAGGAAAAACTACAAAAAACCCCATGGGAAAAAGTAGAAACCTCGGGGAGAACCACAGTGAAGGAGAGATCCTACTCCCACGGACGGACAGGCTAAGTTGTCTAATAGATGCAACTGCTGTGGCTCTCTCTCTCTGTCTCTCTCTATCTTTCTGTCTCTCTCTCTCCTCTCTTTCTGTATCTCTCCCACTCTGTCTCTCTCTCTCTCTCCCTCTCTCTTTCTCTCCTGTCTCTCTCCCCCTCTCTTCTTTGTCTCTCTTCTTCCAAATCGCAGCACCTTTAATAGTCTGCAGTGAAGATCTGAGCAGAGATGCACCAGACCTGAGCTGTGCAGACATTGTTTCTGCAAATGAGCTTTTCACACCTGGTCTGCCTTCATTTGAGAGCTGTCTGTGTGAGGGAAGGGAGAGAGGAGTGTGTGAGTGTGAGTGTGTGTACTTGTGTGTGTTTGTGTGTGCGCGTGTGCGTGCGTGTGTAAGGTGTGCTTGTTATCACCCGTGTCTGTTCTCAAGAGGTGCAAATTATTTTGGGGGGTGAATAACAAATTGGGAAAAGGAAGTTCTGTGTGAAATGGAGAGCTGTCACAAAAGTATCCTGCAAATATGTATTATGCAGAATCAGATTTATTGAGACTATTTTTTTTTATGTTTGTAGGTTTAATATGTAAATGCACAGTTTCAACTTTCTGAAACCACAAAGTACTTCTCTGTGTTTTTAAAATCTTTACATCTTTACCTCATTTTGATTTCTGAAACAACCTTAGCTTTTTTTAGACTTTTGTTGTCATTGCCATCCTTGCAGATTTGCATTTCAACATGCTTCACAAGTCGAAAATCCAGTTTTTACACTTGCAGGAGTCAAAACAACTAATCTAAGCATTCTCTGTGTAAATACACATACTGAATTAAAATGACTCTTTCAATACAGGTTTGACATTAAATATCAAATAAAAAAGCAATTAAAGGACATATTCTGCAAAATTGACTTTTTCTCTCTTTTGCATGCCATAACATTGTTCCCTCATCAAAAAACACTCCTGGTTTTCAGTACATACAGTTTAATACATGAGACGTAAAGGGGAGCATGTTTAAAGGCCGCAGAATATGTGCCCTTTAAAGTTGGGGTACCTCATTTTCAAACTGTGAAAAGAGGAAGAAGGTTTTTAATTTGTACAGGTCTTTTTCAGTCAGGAAGTGATGCAGGATGGGCCACTACTGCGCATCCAAAAGGTTCATTTAGTGACACGTGGCTCTTTGTTATGAGTTTGCAATTGATCACATGTTTTACAAACAGCTCATGTACTGCATTTATGATGCATTTTCAGGGTGTAAAAACATTTACAAGACAAACGGTGGTCGTGCTGCTCTGTTCTCAGATTTGTCTCTATGTCCTCTCTGCTCCATGTACATTATGATGGAAACTGTTAATATGTCAGAATGCATTTAAGGCACCGTTTTTGTGGCTTGTTCCTTCTATGGATCCTATAAAGGGACGTGTTTAGAATACCTCCACACACAGTCTGGCACTGGTATAAATTGTCTGTCCCATTCATTTTGATGTGGCAGAATAAAACCATGAATTTAGAAACATATGCCATTATAATATGTGTAAAGCATTTGACTATCAAAGTACATAACAAATGCAGAGCGCTTTGCTCACCGCCCCCCGCTGCTTGGAACTGTCTCGCACTTCCTTGCTGTTGTTGACTGATCACTGGTGTGCTGACCCCTGCTTTGGCACGGGTCAGACCCCGATGTAGCAGTTAGAGGAGCATATATTTAACATAGCTCCTGTCAGCCCATCACTCTGGGATTGGGATTCCATACGGAACACATTACCAAGGGCCTCTCTGTGCAGACCTGTTCAGCAGGGATCTGGGACCATTATTCAGCCTATCTTCAAAAATAAGCATAAATAGAATGCCTGGATTTGAGTTATTGTTCGTTTGAAGGAGTGTTTTTAGTTGTTCTTGCATGATTTATTGCAGATGGGAGCACCGGAGTGCTGTTAAGCGTCTCCTAGATACAGTATACTCTGTTGACAAATGATGATAGCCTTATGATGGCGGCTCCGTGTTCAAGGCTCAGGGGATGAAACCCAGGCCCAGATATTGATCAGGAGACGAGAGGAAGAGTGAGTGGTCTGTTAACAGAGATGAGCCACTGTTCTGCATGCAGAAGCGCACAGGTAGAGAAGATAAGGCAGCTTCTTGATCCTTGAAAGTGAAGATCAAGAAGTCTTCTTCGTCTTTGTCTTCTTCCGCTTATCCGAGGCCGGGTCGCAGGGGCAGCAGTCTAAGCAGGGACTCCCAGACTTCCCCTCACCCCAGACACTTCCTCCAGCTCCTCCGGGGGGATCCCGAGGCGTTCCCAGGCCAGCTGAGAGACATAGTCCCTCCAGCGTGTCCTGGGTCTACCCCGGGGTCGCCTCCCGGTGGGACATGCCCAGAACTCCTTCCAATGGTGGCCCGAGCCACCTCAGCTGGCTCCTCTCGACGTGGAGGAGCAGCGGCTCTACTCCAAGCTCCTCCTGTGTGACTGAGCACCTCACCCTATCTCTAAGTGAGCGCCCAGCCACCCGGCGGAGGAAGCTCATTTCGACCGCTTGTATTCGCGATCTCGTCCTTTCGGTCATTACCCAGAGCTCATGACCAGGTGAGGGTAGGAACGTAGATTGACCGGTAAATCGAGAGCTTTGTCTTTCGACTCAGCTCTCTCTTTACCACAACGATCCGATACAGCGCCCGCATCACTGCAGACGCTGCACCGATCCGCCTGTCAATCTCACGCTCCATCCTTCCCTCACTCGTGAACAAGACCCCGAGATACTTGAACTCCTCCACTTGAGGCAAGGACTCCCCATCCACCCGGAGAGGGCAAGCCACCTTTTTCCAGTCGAGAACCATGGCCTCGGAACATTCCAACAATCCACCATTATAAGCGTTCAGTTCTGAAATCACTTCTAATTACTTGCACAAAAGTAAATGTTGCTGCATTAATTGAGCTTTTCAAGCAAAAAAAAAAAAAAAAGGGACTAAATACACTCCTTTATTCATCCGTTCCGTATCCATATCCGTTATTATTGATAATGACTGATTGATTGATTGATTAGTTCTAAATAATTTTTGGTGTATTTTATTTAGGGTTATCAAAGTTAACACGGTAAGTCGTAATTGATCATAGAAAAATTGACGCAATAATCATGCATACAGATTATTCTCACAGTCTGTATTGAAACGCTCTTTTAGAGTACAGTGAGACTTGCCTGAGCTCAGGTGAGATCATGTGATAAAATGTAGACGTAAAATCCATCGCACATTGCCAGCTGATGTTTGCGAGCGTGGAGTGGTGGAGGATGGTTCAGCTGTGCTTCACGTGTCAGAGCAACTCAACCTGAGACAAAAATAAAATTAGCATGTGACAACTAAAATGAATAACATGAGCCAAACTTTCCACCAATCTATGACGGAACACTGGCAAATGCCAGTTCAACCTGAGCAGCTTTCATCTGTCATCATAATCATAATAATCGGGATTTTTCATATATTTGGAACGTTCATTTGTAAAAAGCTATAAACTTGTCAGAGGACCACGGACAAAGGTGGAAGTCCTGCTGCCAAAACATGTCAGATAAATGAGCTTATAGCTTTTTGCAACTGTTTTATTAGAAGAAACTCACAAGTTAGGGATTATTCATATTTTAAAAGTGTGATTTTTGTGATTGATACTAACTAACACTAACACTTACTTTATTGGAGAATGGCGATTAGAGTTGCAATTTAATGTTTAAAAGTTTCTGTGCACAACTACAGGGGTTAGCATCTAAGACAAAACTGAAATACTGTACGAACTGATAAACTTACACAAGAATGTCAGGTATTTCAGAACATTTGTTGAAGTTTAAACTACAGGTACTGCACAAGACTTTTCTGTAAAAGACAGAAAATTGTGTTCTCTTACATTCTCTTACAGTAATTGCTGTCTGTACAATTTTATGATTAGGCCACATAAATATGAATGTTGTACAGCCCTAATTCACTGTTGAATAAAGTCCTTTCTTATGTCATGCCAGAGATTGGCAAAGTTGTATCTTTACATAATTCCATCAGACCCTTCCAATCTTTAATGTTTTAAGACACATTGCCTCAACTCACCTTTGCCCCTGGATGTTCTGCCCCAGTATCACTCCTGTGAATAAAACAGCACTAACAATGCTCCTAATCTCATTTCTCTATTGTTCTATTCACAACCATCTTTTCTCTTTCTGTGTATAGCCCCATTTCCCCACACCTGTAAACTGCAGCGAAGGTCTGACTCCTCTGCTTTTTGTAACAGCTTAAACACACGGGAGAATTTACAGATGTACGGTCTCCACATTTGCAGAGCACATGAAAAGCAGCGCTCCTCTTTTTACTGACAGCGCTGATTGAAACAGCACAAATGCCTGGATCCCTGTTGGGTTGAGCGGAGGAGTGGGTGGAGGCAGTGAGCAGTTAGCCGCACTCGCAGGTACAACACATGGCTTTGGGGACTCTTAAAAGGTGGTGCTTTTCTTCAAATGGATGAAGAGTGATGGCCTTGCCTCCAGTTCTTTTGTGACGTAACACAGAGCCATCCGGAAATTATTTCTCTCTCTTTGTGTGGAGAAGCAGTTGACTGGACTGAGTTTTCTCATGGATATGGAAAAGTTCGAAGAATTAGTTGGATCTTGGATGATGTCTCAAAAATTATGTCAAACAGTTTGTGATTTGGTGATATTTTAAATTATTATTTCAGGTGTCTTGCCTATAAATTATAATACACTATTTACAAAGAAAGCAAAAGGATGAATTAAAAGAACTGACAATTCCAGTTAAATCTTCCACACCTTGGTCTAAAGAAATATTTCAGCACTTTTGTGTTTCATTTGTTTCATAGTCACACAGCATTTCCATCCTTATGTGCATAGTCTCTAAATTTGCATAGTTAAAGCCAATAACAGTTCTGTTTTGTAATCGCAGTTATAAGTACTGTATTCTCATTCTGACTTGCTAAGGTTAACTTCAACTTTAACATCTCTTTAGCACCTGTTTTGTTAGCTCCCAGTCCCGGTCACAAAGATAGATAATGGGCATCTAATCCTTTTATGACGTCCTTTCACGCTGAAGTCTGGCTTTAACTGGAAACACTACTGACAGCTGTTGTTTTTCATAAATATTGATAGTCACATATGTCCTTGCTCTTGTTTCACACTGATGTTTTATGTCGTCTCCTCATGATGTGATAACTATGTCTCCACCTATGTCTTGTGTATAAAAAGCATGTGTTCTGATTGTCATGTACCTCCGTCGACCAGAGAGAGTCACTATGTCAGGGAAAGGCGACTATTCACTCTGGTACCAGTGAATAAATCAACTCATTGATCAGACTCATTCTCTCTGCATTCTTATTGTTTAACTTGTTTTAGAAATCCACAACAGCAATTCTCCCGTAACAGTTTCCACTGAAGTGTCACATATCTGGGATTTGGTTACCTGGATACCAGAGTCGCATGTTTCTTCGTTGTCAGGACTACAGAGGCCGCACTGTGCACAACCTGTTTGTTTTGACTTTGCTAAAGAGCACTTTTTGTGTTATTTAGCTGTTAGCTACAAACTTTTTTGTCATATCCAAAATTCAGCAGGTTGTTAACGCTTTAATAAGACACCCCTGACTCTCCACCAATCACTGCAAGACTGTTCTGTCTTCTCTGTGGTACAGAACCGCTCTTTGGCAAACATCACCTGCCTTAGCACCTGTCTCAATCCTGTCTCAGCACCTGCCCCAGCACCTGTCTCACTCCTGCCTCAGCACCTGCCTCAGCACCTGTCTCACTCCTGCCTCAGCACCTGCCCGAGCACCTGTCTCACTCCTGCCTCAGCACCTGCCCTAGCACCTGTCTCACTCCTGCCTCAGCACCTGTTTCACTCCTGCCTCAGCACCTGCCCCAGCACCTGTCTCACTCCTGCCCCAGCACCTGTCTCACTCCTGCCTCAGCACCTGCCCCAGCACCTGTCTCACTCCTGCCCCAGCACCTGTCTCACTCCTGCCCCAGCACCTGTCTCACTCCTGCCTCAGCACCTGTCTCACTCCTGCCCCAGCACCTGTCTCACTCCTGCCTCAGCTCCAGCCATATTTAACTTGAACATGTGAAAAACTTGCTGTCTCCGCCTCGATATGTCCAAACTCAGAACAGCTTATTCAGGCCAGACACTGCACCAGGAGGGAGGGGTGATGCACTGCAAAAGTTTACTGATTGGTTTATTAAGTTAGTAAACATATTTTATTTGACTTGTTTTATAGGAAAAATATAATGCATTTTTTGCATTGTTTTTAGCCTTTAAACCTACTTTTGAGTATCTTCAGTTTGACACAAATGGAAGAAATGTTCAGAGTGCATCTTACGATGATTTAAGGACTTAAAACAGCAGAAGTTTCTGGCAGCTATCATCTACGTCACACATCAGAGGAGCTCAGAACGTAGTGTTGGAGAGGAAGAGGATTTTCAATAGAGTATTCATCAAACAAACATGAATCAAACTAAATGCTACTCCGGGTATGTTTTTGATGACGGAACAATGTTAGAACATGGCTATAAGCTCAACAAAGTCAATTTTACATGATATTTGTTCTTTAATATTTGTTCACACTAAATTATCTGAACAGTGCAGTATAAAACTTGGACTGAAGTAAACACTTTACTGGCAAATACTTAATATTAAGAAAAGAATACAGCGAAGATGTAAAAATAATACAAATATCAATCTGCCATGAGTAGGTTACCTTAAAGGTGCACTATGTGACTTTTCTGATGGAGTACACCACCTGCATGTTATTGCTTTGACTGGAATGTTCCAAAGTATGGCATTAAACCTATCCATCCCCATGGAGACAAGCAAATGACGCCACTAGGTAAATGTATGTATGTACAGGTATGTGTGTACAGGTATGTATGTATGTATGTACAGGTATATATTTACGTATGTATAGGTATGTATGTATGTATGTATGTGTAACCGAGGGGTGTGGATGAAAATTATGTACATTGATTTGACCTTGTAACTAAATAAAATTTAAACCCAACAACGCTACCCAGAGACCCAAAATAAAATAAACAGAAATGAAAACTTTAAGGTGCGCAGGTAAGTATCCAAAGAAGAGACGAAGAGACCAGGTTCCATTGACTTTATTCTTTGTTATTAAAAACACACAATTAATTGAACACTAACTACAATATTTTAAAAACATGGGTCCCACCCTCTCTCACATACACACTACCACTTTAAAACAGTACACAAATGCACAACAAAAGGAAACATAACAAAAAACAGGGCGAAGAACAAAACACGTAAGTCGGAACAAAATGGCAAAACAGGAGGGCAAAACAAAAGGGCGAAACACAAAAAGACAAAACATGTAAGGCAAGAACAAGTAAAGGAAAACAACAGATGGCGGCATGTCTTGTGCCACTGCTGATAATGTTGACACCTAAAAAGGAATTAAGATAATACAAATATTTAGAGCAGATAGGGAGCGCTCAGCAACAGGAGCCCAAATGGGCCAGTGGAGCGGCTGAGGGCGCATGGCGCTGGAATAAAAGGACTATGAACCAACAATTACTTTGAGATAAATGTACCTGTTCTATGAATGGAACGCAACATAGCGTGTATACTGACACGGGAGAATGTAGAGCCAAGAGGCCAACTATGAGAAACATATGCGTAAGAGTTTGCTAATTAATGAATGGGAGGAGAGACACGGGGAGGTACCTGTACGCGCAGCGAGAGCGCGCTGCGCCTTGCTGTGACTTTGTACACTTTGTTACCACGCGCAGTGAACTATAAACACAAACCTCGTAAGAGTTGAGACAAAATACAAATAGACTGAACTCGTGGCTCCATTACCTGTTGCCACATAGGCGGGCTCACTCAACACGCCGTGGCACCCTGAGGAACAGAGGGTTTTGGAAAGGTTTTGGTGCAAAGCGCGCAGCCAGACAGCGGCACTGCAAGAAGCACGGATTTAGGAGATTGGAGTATAAATTGATCAATTGCGAAAGCGATCTCTACCTGAAGCAGGACGAAAGGCCGACACAGACGCACGGAAATGCGTGTGGGCAAAGGGGGAGGCAACGAGAAAGTGGGCGCTTATGAATTCTATCAGCTCGAGCCGTGCCAGGTAACCGCAACCTCCGCACAGGCTCCAACAACCGTCTTACCACATATCGTATGTATGTATGTATATATATGTATACAGGTATGTATGTACAGGTATGTATGTATGTACAGGTTGGTGTGTGTATGTATGTATGTAATCTACAGGTATTGCGGCGTAGGAATCTGAAACTATATCCAAACGCCGCGGCAGGGGTTTAAACACTGAAGACGCGTCACGCAGAACAATTGCACATGATAGGACATTTATTGCTCCAGGATTCAAAACAGGGTAACTGGCACTTACTTCGTGATGACATATATAGGCCAAGCAAACCTCACACATGCAAATCTTTCTGGTCAAGATGGAACAGACAATAGATACGAGACAGGACGGGACGGTCAACAGAAAGTTTCTCCCCCCACGCTCACCCTGCCGCCATCATCAGCCACACACAGAGCACAGGTGAGCGTGCGCCCAAATAGACTTTACCACACCCGCAGTGCCACCCCCAAACACCGCAGCGTCGTGCTCGTACCCAGGCGCGTGCACATTCAACCATTCAACACACAGGAAGAAACCACAAAACCCTACAACAGGTATGTAAGTATGTGTGTATGTATGTATGATTAACTTATTTCAGTTACAGGTATATTTGGACATCATTCAAGTTGCAATAATACTTGACATGAAGAAACGAAAAGGCAGAAGCACATGGTTATTAGGCCTACCCTACAACACTGTTGTAGCACCAGTGTGAGACCATTCATGATTTGTAAAAAAGCAAAAGGAAACTGTACAGTTACCTAGGCATTTTTTTACAAACTTAAAAGACTTTAAAAGACTTCTTTTAATGAAAAAGAGGGGTACAAGATTTAAGTTAATCTGTGCAACTGTTCCAGAGATCTACAAATAAGTTTAATGCCTGAAAATTTCCAAGCAAAGCATCAACATCTCCATGACGATAGGTTACATAGTGTCTCTTTAAATCAGCACAATAAAATACAATCAGAATTTGAAGGATCTGATGAACTTGTATATATTTCTGTTGACATAGGCACAGTATATTTATCAAATGTAGACCATAGATGTTTTTGCAGTGCACCAGACGGGGCCTGGGGTGAGAGGGCGTATGGGAGCAGACATTTGGAGAGCAGATGCTGCACAGTTTGTCAGGACGATCTCTTCCTGAGTGTTCTGCACGGCGAGGTCAGGAGCAGAGACGCAGCGTGAAGAGGCGCGTGTCAGAAACGACAAGTGTACGACAAAAACACACAGCCGTACATAATAATGTCACTGTCATCACTGTCACATATGCCAGGGAGAACAAGGCACACGCGGAGGACAGGGACTAACTGCTGACAACACCTGAAGCATGGAGACAGGCGAGCTAACACACAAACAATACAGTATAAAAGATTTGTGTGTGATTCCAATGACCATCACATATGTAAGATTTGAGGATTTATTGTGCAAATCATGTGTGATGTGTCATTTTTAGCTGTTCACGAGTTTACCAGTGTCAGTGAAAAAACTTAAAGGGGACATTTTATGCAAAATTTACTTTTATGATCATTTAATAATGTTATAATGGTCATCATTAACTTACTCCGTATTGTATTTGGACTGATTGCTACATGTCTGAGTAATCCTGTGTCATCCTGCATTTGAGAGCTCCAAAAACTTCACCTAGCCCCCTATCCCCACCCACTGCTCAACACTTGGAATGATTCCAAAATGTATTCCATTCAGACTGTGGTTCAAATGTGGAGTTCAAAACTGTCATAGATATTTTTAACAATAAAAAACATGTAAATGAAAATGAGCCGGAAAGAGCGTGAATGAAGTGTGCTCCTGCTCCTGAGCTTAAGACAACAAACTTGTTATCGTAAGCAAAACTCAAAAAAATGAACATAATGTGAGATTTCCCCCTTCAGGCTTGTCACAGATGATTACTAACTCAGCTCAAACATACTCAGTGTGAAACGGATTACTGTCCCATTCATAAACAAACTCTTGTGTTTTGTCTTGCTTTAGCGTAGCCCCTCGGCGTTTGCACTTCTGTGAGTTTAGAACAACCCAAGCTACATTTCCCATAGTCTCCACTCTTTTTAATGATTTCCAGAGCGCGATGAGAGACAAAAAACCCTGGCAAGTCCCCCCCCCGTCCCCTCCCTCTCCCCCTCCTTCATCTGTCACTGGTTGGATACTACAGGAAACGGCCGTATTTAAGACCTGGGATACAGTTTCTGACCACAATTACATGTCCTCGGTGTGTTTACGGATACGCACTTTTTATAGCTTCAATTCTTTCAAGGACAAGCCTACTAAAGGCCTTCTAGAATTACTCTCTATCAAGAGAAGACTAAATGATACTTGAAATATGTCATTTCGATGGGGGAATATAATATGGGGTAATGTGTGGAGCATAGATCTTCATGTCCCGCGGATCAAAGTGTGGTATTTTTCCCTGTTTTCTCACACATCTGCTGTGGAAAGACGATGCAAGTTTTTGAGTGTTTGCAGAAACTCAAAACCTGACCAGGCATTTTAAAGCAGTTTAAGGATGTGATTAAGGCAGTGCAGCAGAGCTTTTGTTTTTGTTACTTTGAAATAATACATTCAGATTGTGCTTTGAGTTCCCATAAGTCATTCATTCCTATAAATAAAGTTAAAGATTTTTTTTTCATTCATTTTAGTTTAATTACTATAAAAGGATTTTTTAAAAAAATTAAATCTGTCTAAATGAAAAGGAGCAGAAAGACGAACTAATACCTGCCCCCCTTTCACAACAAAAAACATCTACAGTTCCAACTCTTTGAATCATAAACTTTGTCATTATATGCCACTTATTCAAGCGACATGTAGTATTTAAAGTGAACATTTAAATAACAACAGCCGTTCTTCTGCTTCTCATATTTTTGTGACATAGAATATTTTACATTTCGTTCAAGCACTTGAAGACATTTTGAGATAGGCTGACGCCTTTGATGAAATACATTTTTTAAATAGTTGTTCTAAACATTTTTTTTTTTTTTTTCAGTTCCTTTTAATTTGTTTAAACTTTCCATCTTCGTTAATCTTTTTTGTAGATTAGTGGTTCAATACAACAGGTCAGATATGGTCAGTGAACAAATACAAAGCTCTCTTTTAATGACTCTTGTATTTTATGTTTTTATTTTGATTTTGACATAATCAATATGTAATTTTCAAGTCAGGTTTGTCTACCCCACTTATATATATATGAAGGTATATATATATATATATATATATATATATATATATATATATATATATATATATATATATATAAAATAAACTTTGTTTTACTGATGTTTAAAGGTAATCTATTGGAATATAACCAGTTTTGAATTATGTAAAAATGTATTCTGTACAACTTTTAGAACATTTTGACAAGACTAAACAAGGTGGTACCAACTGCAAATAAAATGCACTTAAATAATGGTGACATGGATGCAATATCATTAACATAAATTGGAAAAAGTAAAGGCCCAAGAACCAACCCTTCACAGCCTATTTTACACACATTTGACTTAAAGTAGTTTATTTCAACAAATTGATTTCTATCTTTTAAATAACTACTAATAATACTACTATACAACTACATCAATAATGGAAGGTCCAGTGCATCAAATGCTTTCTAAACAGTTGCAAAGATGCTAAATAATGTTTTTGGTCAATAGCCTTTGAAATTTGATGCAGCCTGGCTGCAAAAAGGTTTTTCCCAAATTTGAGATTATTGTTGAAGTAAAGATGCGCGGCCATAAATTGAGAATGTTTATTGCCCTTTTTATTTATCTTTTTTTTTTTTTTTTTTTTTTTTTAAGGAAAAGGGGGAACAATGCATATTAATGAACATTTAAACAAATGTAAATATGCCAGATTACAGCCCAAGGCTAATTTCCATCTGCAGACCCCCTGAAGGTCACAGAAAGATAAGAACATATATACAGTACAGTTAAACAGAGACAGGAAAACATGGTTTTGTCATGTTAGTACAACTACAAACATTCAACAGAAAACAAGTCGAAGAGTCACAGACAACAGTTAAGACACATCTGTATTGCACAAGCCCTTCTACTGCAGAGTCCTATTACACAAACCCTTACATTGCACTGATCCCTATTGCACACACCCTCATATTGCACTGATCCCTATTGCACACACCCTCATATTGCACTGATCCCTATTGCACACACTCTTACGTTGCACTGATCCCTATATTTTAAATAGTGGAATCATTTTGCCGGTTTTCATATTGTTCGGAAATAATCCTTTCATTGGTGACAAGTTACAAATATGGCTCAATAATCACATCAATCCTTTTCTTAATTAGTAACATATTCATACCTGTGTAGTCATTTGATTTTGTAGCTTTGGCATCGCTGCACAAAAGTGATTATTTCATTCTTTTGAGCTTTCTCAAGTACAAAACTGTTAATGTTAATGTTATTGGATTGTATTCCACCAGCCTTTCGTGTGTGTGCGCACACTAATGATAATAATAATTATTCATTCATTCATTTTCTACCGAGCCTATCCCAGTGACTTTGACCTTTAGGCGGGGTATACACCCTGGACAGTGGCCAACTCGTCGCAGGACTGACACAGAGAGACAGAGACATTGACAGACAACCATTCACTCTCACATTCATTCACTATGGACAATTTAGAGTTGTCAATTAACCTCCACAGTTTGGACGGTGGGAGGAGCCAGAGAACCCGGAGAGAACCCACGGTAACACGGGGAGGACATGCAGACTCCACCCAGAGAGATCGTGTGATGTTGGGGTGGTCCGGGATTCGAACCCACAATCTCCTTACTAAGAGGCAGAAGCTCTAGCCGCTCTGCCACCGTGCACCCCCATAATAATGATAATTATTATTATATAGTGCTTTTCTGGACACTCAAAGAAGCTTCACACTGTATTATTCATTCACTCCATACTTGATGGTGGTAAGCTACTATTGTAGCCACAGCTGCCCTGGGGCAGACTGACAGAAGAGAGAGAAGAGAGGTGTGTGCCATCGTCCCCTCCCATCACCACCAACCATTCATGCACACATCATTCTCATGGTAGGCAAGTGTCTTGTCTAAGAACACAACAACATTTACTCCTCCAGCGCCCCCATGTGGCACCTGGGTACTGCTCCAAAGCACATGCTTTTACTGAGCATTGGCTTTGGACTTTTGGATTAAAAAGCTGATAACAGACCATTTTAAATGATTGGTTAGCATATAGAATAAAATATGCAGACAGTGGCCCTGGGTAGAGCATGTGGTCTAAATTATAAACATGGGTCAAATCTAGAAATTATGTGTTAACATATTTTGGTAAACGAATATATTTTGTTCCGTTCCAGGAGTGGCAGAACTCGATCCAGAAGAATGCTTGTATGGCTTTCATAGAGCTCATCAATGAAGGAAGGTAAAAGTGCTTTCTTAAAATATGCCTCTCTTTATCAGTTGAAAGTGATTTAGTTTATTTGCATACATTTCAAGCCCAAACACTGCAGGTGAATTGGAAAAAATCTTCAGCGATAGCAATTGGAAGCATACATCAATGTTAGTGGAAAACGTTATTAAATTTTTTTCATCATATATGGTTTCATTAAGGCTGGGAAAATGATTTTGTTAATACATTGAGTCATTTTTTTCCTTTTCCTTTGTTTAAATAAATTGACACATTCATTATTTTGTTGACCCGCCCCTGTGTGTTTATACGCGCCATGTTTACTACGTTTACAGCCTGCCTGTTGCATGGACCCCTTCTGTGTGTGTGGAGAGACGCACACTCCGGATTGGTGAGCCCAAAGGGGGGGTAACCCACCTCGTCCCTTCAGCCCTTCAGGCTGAACCTGGCCCGGCCACATGGGCAAGGTTAGGACAGGGGTCTACCTCTTTGAGTAACCGTGGATAAATTTGGTCAGCCACTACCGGTCGCAGTGTACGCATGCACACTAGGCTTGGTACCAGGAACTACCTTCTGAGTCCCAGCCCCAGGCCTCTCTCCAAGGTGGGGGCATACCAGCTGCGTCATACCAGCCCTTTTTCATAAAACAAACTTTGAAGTTATATTATCCCATAAAAATCTATAGATGAAAATGGATTAAATTAAATGATAAAACATCTTTAGGTCTAGATTGGACAGTGTTTCTAATTCCAGGTGAAAGTTTTTATGTTGAAAGAGCAAACAAAAAGGAGTTTGCCTGTGTCTTGTTAAGTGTCACATTTTAAAGGGCTTTTTGTTGGGTTAGAACCATAGGGAAACACAGGAACACAGAATTGTATGCAATCAGAGACCTTGTTATGAGAACCGTATGCAAGCAACTGCCTGTGTCTATCGCAGAGAGTTTTCTGGTTTGTGTGTGTTTTGTTTTTCTGTCAAAGTACTTTACAGGAAATGACTAAACTCATAATACCAACAAATACAAATTATATAATTAAAAAAATAACTTGAAAGGTCAGTGCAGATAAAATAATTTCAGTCATATGCACAGCTAAACAAAACTGTGAGAGCAGGGGCCTGTCTCACATCTTCAGACAGACAGCTCAGGATTTCTACGGCTTTAAACTGAAATGCTGATTCCCCATGTTTAGTCCTGACACTGGCACAAGCAGGAGGCCGGTCCATGTTTAGTCCTGACTCTGACACCAGCAGCCTGTCCCTGAGGTCTTCAGAGTGCGAGATGGTTCATACGGCACTATGATGTCAGAGATGTACTTTGGTGCTGTGGAAAGAGTTGAACACAAGCAGAGCTGCTTTAAAGTCCATTCTCTGAGCCAGGGGAAGCCAGTGCAGAGACTCTAGGGCTTATGTGATGGTACTTCCTGGTTCTTGTCAGGACCCAAGCACCAGCGTTCTGGATGTACTGTAGCTGTTTTACAGCTCGTTTGGAGGGGCCAGTGAGCAGGCCGTTACAGTAGCCTACCCTACATACAATTGCATGGGTAAGTCTCACCAAGTCTGGGTTAGACACTATACCTTTGATTTTGGCAATGTTTTTTAATGGTACAAAGCCATCCATCCATCAATTTTCTTCCGGGTCGCGGAGGCAGTAGTCTGAGCAAGGAGGCCCAGACTTCCCTGTCAACGCACACTCCCTCCAGCTCTTTCGGGGGGATCCCGAGGCGTTCCCAGGCCAGCTAAGAGACGTAGTCCCTCCAGTGTGTCCAGGGTCTTCCACGGGGCCTCCTCCCGGTGGGACATGCCCGGAACACCTTCGAAGGGGGGCGTCCAGGAGGCATCCAGAACAGATGCCCGAGCCATCTCAGCTGGCTCCTCTCGACGTGAAGGTGCAGCGGCTCTACTCTGAGCTCCTCCCGTGTGACTGAGCTCCTCACCCTATCTCTCAGGGAGCGCCTAGCTACCCTGCGGAGGAAACTCATTTGAAACTCATTGGCCTGTCAATACCTGTCAACTACTTCAAGAGTCCCACAAGCCAACAAGGCCCGATAGGACTCCTTCTTTAGCCGATGGCATCCCTTACTTCTGGCGTCCACCACCGGGTTCGGGGATTGCCACCACGACAAGGCACCAGAGACCTTGCAACCACAGCTACAAGCCGCTGCATCGACAATGTTGATGCTATTCATTTGATGAGTCTGAGTCCATTCTTACCCCAGATATCTAACTTGATTAGAAGGTTTTAGAGTGAGAGACTGGAGGTGACTGCTGACACATTCTCTTTGTTTCTGTGGACCAAAGACAAGGACTTCTTTGGTGGGGAATGATTATTTTGTATTTATCTTGGGGTTTTTCAGTTTTGTTCTCACCTGAGTCTGAATTCTCTCTTGTTCTCTCTTGTCCAATTATGCCGCTCTAAACCACTCTGTGGTCTGAAATGAGCCAGCCAGCACTGGGAACTAGTACCTCTCGCAGCCCCCTTCAGACCCCAGGGGGGTACAGTTCACATTGGTGCAGTGGAAACACCAGGGACCGCACCACTCCGTGCCACTCCGGTTATATGGAAACAAGATACAGTAGTACATTTTACTGATGTTCTTCATGGTTCACATTGTTCTCACATAGTTGTGGAAATGTTAAAACAGCTCTTTCTTCCTCACCTATCAATAATAAAGCTGACCAATAGCATCATTATCAAAGTCCCCTGTTTGTCCTTGTCCTCCTCTTACTGTGTGCTGAGGCCTGGTGCATGTAGCTCAGCCCAGGGCCCATCTGCTGACCCATCTGGTCCACACTCTGGGCAACACTCTGACCTGAGATTAGCTCTGTCTCCCACTGGCTCTGGAGCACAAAGACGGCGCTGTCCAGGGTGCTGAGGAGTAGCACAAACAGTAAACATGGACTTGAGCTGACAGTGACATGGTCTTATGGATTTCTGACCACGTGATCTAGAGCTGCCCTCTTATTGCACTGTATTACTATTTATACTTTACACAAATGTTGACCCTTAATAAACTTATAAACCATTTTCCCATTCTGTGTTGATCCAAAGTGAATGACTTAATTAATTTTTTTTCTGTTCATATGATGAATGTTCAGTGACAATGGTATAAATAGGCTGTCTTTGTGTTAAAAAAACATTTTTTTTATTTTTTGTATGTGTATAGTCCAGAAAACGATTATCAAATGATCCTATATATTTCAATAGCCACTTGCCACATTATTCTGATGAATATTTACTGGTCTAAATGATCCAAGATATTTTAACGGAAAAGGGTGACAAAATGTTATGGCCAATATTCCATTTTTCCTTAAGATGAAAGCAGTATGGCTTGATTTAGAGCGAGTCTGAGAGCAGGAGTTGAATCTGCTGCTCCACTGCCTTTGCTTCAAACAGAGCCAGGCTAATGTGCTGTGTAATGACATGTAATCTGGCCTGGCTGTTTAGTGCCTTTATTAAACATGTATCATGCCACTGACTTTGTGAGCCTGAGTGAGGGTGGGGCTTGTGGGGGCAGGGGGCGGACCAGCCCAATGATTGGTCAGGCTTGGCAGCACACATAGGTTCATTAGGAGTGATGTGGACATGGTTGGGTGGTCCTGATGCTCTGCTCAGGGTTTGGTGATGCTCGACTGGCTCAGCACACAGAGCTGTCCATGGGGCAGTGCACAGAGAAGAGCCTTTTGTTGTCAGGACCTGTGTTCAATTCTACTAGATTGATTTTTCTAACACTTACATTGTAGTATGGAAATAAAATGAGCGTTTCAAAATTTGATTTCTGAGCAGACTGGAGCCACTGAGAATTCTTCTTCAAAATATTAAAAAATATAATCAAGTTATAGGTTTGATAAAGGCAACTTAACACGACAACAATGTGAAGCAACCAAAGTGTAAAAAATGAGGTGGAGAATAATTGATTGTAAAGAATACTGAGGCTTCTTACAATAGCCCAATATTGAGAATTAAAATGAATGGATATTTACAGGCCGAGATCATTGGTGTTACAATTGATGGGATGGAGAATAAAAATGGAATGTAAATGGAAAATAAAAATGGAAAATAAAATATGGTCAGTAGGTGGCGCACTTCCTCATTCTCTGATCCGCTTTGATTCCGCTCCGGTGTTTACGCCCGTCCTCTGCTGTGCCAGGTAGTTGTTCATTCTGGTTGTTCCCCAAATCTAGCACAGGTTAGTCATTAAGTAGCGCTACTTAGTCATTAAGAAGCGCCTGAATACACATACTCAGCACTTTAAATAATTTGCGGTGCGCAGCTCTTTACTGGACAACTTCACCTCTTGTATGGGCTTCTCGGCTCCATTGTTGGACACCAGGTACTGTGTGGTCTGGGCCGTGCAGACTTGGATGGGGTCAACTTAGAGAGGAACGTCTATTTGAGAAACTGGATAAATCCTCTCACCTTCGTCATCAACATCCACCCTAAAACTTTGTCCTATTCTGGGAAAAACAGGCACAGGCCTAACAGCACAACACATGATCAGACTTCACCCTGTCTCAGGTGTCCATGACATGTCTCCAATTCCTGGGGATAAATGAGACCCCCAGTGTTGTCTTGTAATTTGTTGTGGATATTTCGTTGTGTTGTCTGTTAATTTGTTTTACTTTTCGATTCTTTGTTGTTGTGAACCTTTGGGGTCACCTTAGTCCAAAAAATGCTCAAAGAAAATACAAAGAAAAAATAAAGTAAGTAACTGAGAACTATCCACCTTTAACAATATGTACATTAAGTGGAATAGGTAAATATATATATATATTTTTAAAAAACATGTTTTCCCACATTGTTCTTATTTCCTCAGACTGCTGTGCCACTCCATGAAAGACCACATCATTCATGTGGTCAATGAGGCCAAGGCCAAGTGTGAGGTAAGAGAGCGTTCCTATAAAACGTGTAATGAACAGACTATGTGACATAATCCTGAGTGTAAAAACTACTTTAGCTGTGGATCCATCTGCTGAGAGAACAGACCCAGTGCTAATGAAGGTTAAGATCCTATTAGCATAAAGCACCATTCTGCTGCTTTGTGTCCTGGTGTGGCCTGCTGGGGATTAGCTGCTAATAATTCCTTCAAAGGAGTCATTACTGTGTACAAAGAGGTACAAGAGCTGTATCCATTTAGGACATTTATGTTGATGACATTCATTTCAACTGGGTATTAACTAAGTGAAAATATGGATTGATTTGATTTCCAGTTGTAAGTGTCTCATTTCTGCCAGTAATAAAGCTGATATATTCCATTATTAAATTAATTTCAAATGAATTTGTTTGAAGAATAAGGCCCCATTTAGTTTTTAAGGGGGACGTCCAGGGGTCAAATAATTTGACACAAAAAGAATTTAATAATGACTATGTTTTACAGATATTTTGCCATAATTTATGGCTCATTTTGACCAGGCCACTAATCAATCTGGGACATGGACAGAGGGGGCGTGCCTTATCCAGTTCATTTAATACATCCATGATTTGTCCATGTTTTTTGATTCAATGCACTGTACCTGATTGTTTTGAAATGACTCAAAAACACATATTTTTAAAGGAAAAATATTATGCATTTCTTTGTATTGTTACTAGTCTTTAACTTAACTTAACTTCTCATGGTCCAGATTAGGTCACTTGAATGGACCTGCACAGTTCACTTTAGGAGCAGGTCCAAAGTGAACCAATTGAAAGCTTCAAACTTTAAATCAGATGTTGCATCCTGACAATAACTCTTGAGCAACAGTTTCCCAAATTCTATTTTACTTAAGTTATTTTAGCAACCATTACTTTGTACTTGTGGCAGTTGTTGGCTCCTCTTCCCTCCTCTGTCTCCTCTCACATGAGTCACATCCATCTGGCTGCCTGTTAGATGCTTGCACTTGTGACGAGTGATGACTTCGTTATCTCCAGAATGCAGCCTCTGTCAAAGTGCTGCCTGATGTGCACCTCAGTGGCATCCTTGACCTGCTCAGATAAAAAGAGCAGACGACCAGATATGCACCGTCAAGGCAACAGGGACGACTAGTAGTTTAACACCTCACCCTATGCTTCTGCTCCAAAACAAGCTCTCCATCTCCTGCACCTGAGTCCTCTCTCCTTCTCTCAGATTGAAATAGCAGATACGACTTTTTCACAATTAAGTACACGTCAACCCCAAAGCGTCATGCGCTTTTGAAGTGATAAATAACATTTGATATTTTCCCCCCATGCAGCGTCATGTGGTAAATGCAAGCTGACAGCTCAAGATTAAGTTATCCAGCCTTGTGAAGAATATGCCCCAATATGATCTCTGACAGAATTCAAATTTGAAGCAGGAAATTCAATTAACTTCCAGCTACTGTTAGTAAATTAGATTGGGGATATTAGAGCGAGTTCCCCCGGGTGAGTGAGAAGTCGTATGTGCTCGCAGAAATTACTCTTAGCACCTGGAACAGCAAAAATGCAATGGAGCAGTATTGGATTTATGAATTAGCGTGGCAGTTTATAAAGTATTTCCAGACAAATTGCGTTCCCGTGAATTCAGTGAATTTAGTTCTTGGCATCCATCTTGGTTTGGTGTGTGAGAAGATATAAAGAAGGTTTGTGATGAGATTTTTAGATATACATTTACTTTTAAGAAAACTGCCTAAAAATTTCAAAATGATAAGTTTGACCTGTAGTGGGCGTCTTGGGTGGACTAGAATGTCACATAAATCATGTTTATGGAGATGCCAGTGCTGTGCAGGCTGAAGGCTGAAGTTATGTAGACCAAGTCCCTGGGTAGGTTTAAGTGTGCTGACCATCATCACAATTACTCAAGAGCTTTATTGTGACAGACGCCAATAATGACATGCAGCCATAATAATAATAATAATAATAATAATAAAAACATTTGTGCTCCACTAATCTGCATCAGACATCCAGAGTCTTTTTACAATAGTCAACTAATCATGATTACTCTGATTAATCACTGCATCCCTAATTTATTGTGACTTTTTTTGGTGGATAGTACATGTGGTATATGTTTATCATGTAATAAAAATTATAATTTTTTAATGGGGTGCGCGGTGGCAGAGCAGCTAGAGCTTCTGCCTCTCGGCAAGGAGATCGTGGGTTCGATTCCCAGACCAGACCAACATCACACGATTTCTCTGGGTGGAGTCTGCATGTCCTCCCCGTGTTACCCTGGGTTCTCCGGCTCCTCCCACCGTCCAAACACATGACTGTGTACGTTAATTGGTAACTCTAAATTGCCCGTAGAGAATGAATGTGAGAGTGAATGGTTGTCAATGTCCGTGTCTCTGTCTCTGTGTCAGCCCTGCGACTCCAGTCAGCCACAATCCCTAACGGGAACAAACAGTAGAAAATGAACGCATTTTTAAAATTAAAATTTCATAAAATTATGCACTTCATAAAAAACTGAAAGTAGGGAAAATCCGGCAAGGTTATTATATTTAATAATAATGAATACTACTGCTAAATCTGTTTCCTCCCATAGAAAGTATCTTGTACCATGGCTGTGATATTAACCTTATTCTGCCCCCAAGTCAGCAATGCACCAATTTCCTAGGCGGCCTGAAAACGGCTTTTTAGTCCGTATAGAACTTATTTTCCGTTGAGCTTGGCCCCATGTAAACTAATACAACGCAAAAAAAACATGGCGGCACAGAAACTAACGGAATAACGGAATAAGGTCAATAGACATACACTGCGTAAAAGCCATTGTCAAAGTGGGTCTACTTTCTCCCTCTACAGCACAATAGAGACTTGCATGGCCATTTTGTTTTTATTTTTGAAAAGTGTCTGTGTGACACTTTAGACATGTATCACTCTTTCTTTTATAGTCTTTCATAAAATTTATAAAATAATAACAATTATGTATTAAGTAAACTGGGTTATTTTTCTGCAGGACAGTATAGGATTACTCAAACATGCAGGACTCAATCCAAATACAAATGGTTCCATGGTTACATGGTTGATTAAATTCACAGTCTGGTTAAACAGCTAGCTGCAATTATTTTGTACAGAACAAAACAAAACACCAGGTATGTACCTGACAAGAATATAAGTCACTTTAACAGATGACAGGACCACTCCCCATAAGATTAAGACCTCCAGGCAAAAGCACTTTGCAATATCCCTTTACAAACACGTATCCCCTTGACACGTCTCGCCCTTGTTCTTCTACACACAGTTTACGATCAGCTCACAAGTATGACAGTGTCACAATAAGCTGCTCTGATTGAACACCTTTGTGGTTCTGCTAACCTTGACACAGTGTATTGGCCGTATTTCCTCCACGCTCTAATAGTCTGCGCTCGACCCCTCTCCAGGGGGAGGAGGGTGTGATTTAAGGCTCGTGTGGTGAGGGAGCGAGGATGAATCGGTGTGCTGTCTGCTAATATGTGTACACACTGGTGTGTGCTGGTTGAAGCCATGAAGCTCCTCCTACTGATAAATGCTCCTTTAGAGAACAGGAGTCTGATGTTACAGCACCAGACAGTTCTTAATCCATTCTGGGCTGCTATATCACTGCAATGAGGAAGGGATGCAGATGAAGGAAATTGAATGTAAAACATTCAAATATATTTTCAGTTGACAGGTATTTTGGATATCTTATTTAGTTTTTAAGTAAAGTAGATCTGACTAAAAATTGTCCTAAAAATTTAAATTTCGCCTCATTTTTTTAATTTAAAACTTCAATAAATCAGATTTAGAA
The DNA here is from genome assembly GCA_019453435.1 of Rhinogobius similis. Lineage (NCBI taxonomy): Eukaryota > Metazoa > Chordata > Actinopteri > Gobiiformes > Gobiidae > Rhinogobius > Rhinogobius similis. The sequence continues at coordinate 35,787,625 of CM033625.1, forward strand.
TTAAATATAAAAAATCCTTCCGTACGTTTCGTCAAAATCTTACTGAGTCCAAGATTATACAGTTTAGTGTGTGTGGGAGCTACTTTAAGGCTGATATTTATGTCAGGAAAATGGCCTTTCAAGTTACAATGTCTCAGAGAAAGAGATGAAGTGATGAATAAAACATTTTTAAGAGCAGACTGGACAACTTTGTTATTTCTACATGAAAGCCGATATGTTGAGAGCAAAACTGACCAAAAAACAAAAAAATGAGTTTTACCTGTAGTGCCTCACCTTAACTTGTGTATTTAAGCTGTCTTCCTCTCTAAAGCTGAAAACCATATGATGTCATCAGGACAGCGTCTGTGTTGTTATAGTCCACACACACTCAGTTTGTCTTGAAGAGATATTTCAACTCACAAGGTGACGACTATTATTTGATTGCTCTAATGATCAGACTGAGTTGGGGGAAGTTGCATAGACTTAAAAACACACTTTTCTGCTTGTGTCCACCTTCTCTTTCGCTTCATAAAAATAAGCAGCTGACACCACTATGCTAAGTTACAGGTCAGATCTATGGAGAGGCAACAAAGCAGAGCAGAGCGCTCATGCATTAACTATTTATAAAGGAATACAGGACTGACAAGGGTGGTAAAAGTAAACTTCAGACTGAATCAATCTGTGGCTCTGTGGCACCTATGCTGTCCCCCCCAGCCTCTTACTTACTGTGCAATCTGAACGAAGCATAATGCCTGTCTTTGAAGGTAGTTTTTAGGAATAAATGCAAAAATATATGTGTGGAATATTCCAGGTAAAGCAGTAACATCTCTATCAGAGACAAGCAGCTGGCGGACCCTCCACCAGAAAAGATACATCGTGCACTTTCCTTACAATATTATCTATATCACATTTGCATTTCCTTTGCATTTCCTCCTCAGTCCAGCTGCTCTCAGTTCATCGCAGAGAAGCTCTGCCACCAACTTCTGAACGCTGCCCAACACTGCAACGGCGTCACAGCCAACCAACTGTGAAGATCCTCAGTAGCTTGACCAAGTAGCAGGAGACCTGGGGGTCGCCGGCAAACAGGTAACAACGTGCTCTTTTCTATGGCTGTAAAACAGACCTGGCCCATTTGGAGCAAAGTTACCTGCTCCCAAAGTCAAATGGTGAAGGGATTGGACCACCACTTAATGTCACTTTCCTGGGGATCCGACAGGGTCAGCGGGCAGGTCGCAAACGCAATTACAGTTGAAGTGGCTTAATCCTTACGGTACTGTTGATTGGCCGGTCATGGGACAGGCAAGAGCTGGAGGGAGGAGAGAGAGTGGGAGGTGAATGGGGGTGAGAGGGGTCATAGGAGCATTTCCTGGGACTCACTGACCCCTGAAGTAATACTGCAGAGTGCATGGTCCCTGGTGCTAGTTGCAGACCTCCCCACGGGACCTGTTAAAAACGGTAAGCTTTGGAAAGGCAGATACAGGCTTGAGCTGAGTTTTTGCTAGTCAGGGGGAGACAGATGTGAACCAGAAACTTTTCACTTCAGTCCATTTGTTTACAGCCATCTTTGTATACCACTATTTTACACAGATGTCCATCTGGATTTGCCTTTTAATTTCACTGCAGTCTCAGACAGAGCTCAACAATGGCCGCTCACTTTGAGGTCACCTAAAATTTAATAAAAGCACTCAATAATCAAACCCAATAATCAAACCCCTCCTTGAACACCACTGCAAGAATTCAAAAAGGCTCATATTGCATGACCAAACTGGTCATGCAATATGAGTAATGCATTAGTTGGTAACGCATTAAAGTACTCAAATTCCTTTTCTTGAGTAACGAGTAACTGAACGTGTTAGTATTTTTTCCCCAGGTAATCTAGTGCTAGTTACCTTTACAAATCAGTGTTGGTTTTAGTCAAGACTCAGCTGCTCTGACACTGCTCTGCTCCTTTGCAGAGAGACAGTGACAGGAGCTCGTGTGTGTGAGATGCTGAGCCTTTCACCGCACCTCCTGCTGCCCTTGCACGCTTTGCTTTGCCCCCACTAAGCCCTTACTGCATATATATATATATATATATGCCGACACACCTCCCCTGCACCACCTCCCCTTGCACAGACCCTCCCCTGCTCCTCACAGCCTTCACTGCACGTTTCCCGCACATACAGCCCCTCTCCTGTCCCTCATGCTCTCGAACCTCTTCTTCTCCTCAGTCCCTTGCGGTCACCCTCCTCTGCCACCTCCTCTTGCACAGCATATTTACAAACTCTGTGCGTGAGGAGAAAAAGCAAACCACAGCTTGGTTGATAGCGAGAGAAGTTTGTGCAGATGTTCTGATGTGTGGCTCCCCAAACCTGATACAGACGAAATAAAGCCACATTAATGTTCTTTTTACTCTGACACACAACACAGAACCTCTTTTACCCATGCTCTTCAGTTTGTTAAAAGGAACATTCAGTATTGCAAAAAACATCGGCAATAACTGCAATATGGGTCATGAGTAATTAAAGGTAACGCATGAGTACATAATGCACTAAGTAGCACAGTAACTTAACCGTTTTTCAGGGCAGTAACAATGACACTTTTAAAACTAATGCTACCCAACACTGTGTATGACCCTGTGTAGTCTTATTGCTAAATACATAAACATATTTTCAATTCAAAAACATTTACAGACAGAAGGAGGTCTTTGCCATGGGGGATACAATCTTAGCAATGATGAGCAACTTTTTCATGGAGGATTTAGAGGACAGTAGTAATTTTGCATTAAATATGTCTTTAGTTTGACTTCCTGATACAGCCTGCTCTCCCTTTGTAGATGTATGACCCTTGTCTCTGGATTAACAACATCACATTATTCCTAATTGTAAAACATTTAATATGCTTGCACGACAGCCAGGCTAGGATCATGCAATATTCAAACAATGCACTGTAAATTCAAGTTTAAACCAAGTGGCCCGGACTGAAAAGCCATTTTAATAGCAAACTCACCCATGACAAAATGCACTGGGTGCCAATTCTGGGCTAGCGTTCAAATATTTATAGAAGCACACATTTGCATCGAAACAAAAGGTTATTGAGTGAGCGTGGGCGCGTTGTAAATGATCCCAGAGAAACTTCCAACAAATTCAAATTTAATGTTAACCTGCTGTGGGAGAAAAATGATGCAATCTGCTTCCAGCTCAAGGCGTGTTGCACTCCACCAGTGAGGCCTATTCAATGCAACATTAACTTTCCCATTTATGCAGCTCTTGTGAAAAATCAAGCCTGGAAGCACAGGGAGGAGGAGGGGTCGTTATGAGCTGTGTGGACCTGTATTTATCACATTGTGGGGACTCAATGTGATAAAAATCTAATCAAATCTCACCATTTTTCACCATTTTTAGGATTTTTTTAGAGCTGGATGATATGGCAAAAAATGATCATGATTTTGATTTTATCACGATTTGTGTTCACTTTGTATTTTTCTGTTGCCTTTAATACAGCGGCAAGATTTTGGAAAACGTCCAATTGTGATGTTTCTGACCAGTGCAATTGAGATTAGATTTGTGATTCATGTTTTAGGAGTCTGTTCATATTCACATTTTAAACATTAGTTTGCCACTTTTTAGTCCCGTTTTTGTCACATTCAGTTGTGTTTGTTACATGTAAACACGTCTTTGTTGCTTTTAGTTAAATTTTGTTGCATTGAGTTGCCTTTGTTGTTTTTAGAAGCATTTATAAATGAAAGTTAATTCAAAAATGTATCAATTAATGAAATTTAAATATTAGTATCAGCAAATACATTTTGTGTTTTAAGTTGGCTGCTGTGATTTCTGACATTCTAATTCCATTCTTGCTATGATGTATTTAGAGGCTGAAAAGAGCTAAGCTATTGCGAATGTGTTCTTGCCCTGCACTTCCAGATTTGTAAGAAACCTTTAGAGGACCAAACGGCTACACAGCCAGCACTGATACATTCTGTCCCGTGCACTTCAATGGCAGCAAAATAAACATAAAACGGTTGTCAATAGGCAGACAAATGGTTGTAGTTTATGTTTATTACATTAGCCAATAACAATCAATATGTAACTCCAACCTCCACTTTCTTTAGTTCACTAACGGAGGATTTGTGATGCTCGATGAAAATGTCAAACTGTTGGGGTTCTGTTTTTGGTGTGATTTCTTCGGCATAATGTTACAATTTAAAAAATGTTAATCATGTGGATGTTAGCATTTTTGCTAATGGAGTCAATGGCTATATGTCAAATACACCAGGGTAAAATCTCCGCACAGTGGCTTAAAGGCTCTAATGTTTCTCAGGTTTGGTCGAGTGGTTGTCATTTGCCAGAACAGTTGCCAGAACAGTGAGCAGAGTGGTGGTGGTGGTGTACACAGACACTGTGGCCATGTCGGTGTAGGCGGCTGCACGGTCACTAACATGCTTGCCTGGTGATGAATGGCCCCTGTATAGACTCTGCATCACAAAATCAATAGTGCTCAAATTGAAACAGTATAGGCTCGTATTGATCGTCCGCACGGAATCCAAACCAGCCGCCTTTGATACCTCTCCCCCAGACAGCCCTCGCACAGTAATGACACACTATCAATTTTCACTTTACACTGATAAATCAAGTTGAAAATTGGTTGTCAGACTTTCTTCCAGGGAGGGGTTGATTTTCCTTGGCCCCTGAACCCCCATGCTGCTGACCCCTGACCCTGTGCTGGATTATAAAGTTCATCCTCATCTCCAGTCAGAGCACACATGACGGCAAAGAGGCTGAGCTGTCCACGTTAAATGTCACCAGCACTGTGTGGCTTCATAGCTTTGATTATGATGGTCCACATAGAGTTTACTGACAAAAAATAGCAAATGGATTTATATTAGTTATATAGTTGCAATAAACAAGACACATGTATGTTATAGCATTGTATGTCATCATTCACTTACTCAGAGTTGTATTTGAATTGATTCCTATATTTTTTAATGAATCCTGTTTTGTGGTCCATTTGAGGCTTCAGTATATTTTTACTTTTCCAGTTTTTAACTGGAAGTCAATAGATCTGTTTCGATTTTGAGCTGTTTTAGATCAATAACACGCTCTAAAAGGGCTATCCATTCTAATGGAGCAGGTCAGGTAGAAGGCCAGGGAGAGGTCTGCGAGGGCAGCTGACCCCCCCGAAGTCACACGAGAGGCCAAGGTCTCCAAGCCGGCCTTGATAGTTAGATGTACTTTCTTATCAAAACATTAGTAACAGCAGTGTAGCATGTACCACACATGGATCTCTCTGCAGTTCAAAAATATTTTATCTGCACTGTTCTTCTCCTTTAAATACATTTTACAATGATTATTTATGTTTTTGTCTGACTGATTTGTGATTCTGTTATGTAAACCACTTTGAAATACTTGGTACAAATTGTGCTTTACAAATATACTTGCCAAACATTTGTTGAATTCAATCCACATTTTTATCTTCATCAATACTGTGATTTACAATGAACAAAATATAAAAGGATCTATGTATGTCATAGTTAAATACTAAAAAGTCAAAGTTACAATATTGTAACATTTGACGCTGAAAACATGTCCATGGAGACAAGCAGCTGACGGGCACTCCACCAGAAAAGTTACATAGATACATACATACATACCTTTAAGGGATGAGATTTTGAATAGAATTGCAAATGATGTTTTAAAAGCAGGATTCAGTTCACAGTGCATATTTAAACACATCAAGAACCATTTGATAGAAGACAGAAGTATGAACTCTTAATATCTATTTCATTTGGAAAGTTCATTCTGTCTTCTTGTAATTATTAACTTGTGAGGTTCTTCTAGTAAGACAGTTTGTAAATAGCTATAAGCTCATACATGTTCCTGGCAGAAGTCCTCCTGCTGAAACATGTATGGGCTTATAGCTATTTACACTCTTAATATGATTCTCACAAGTTTTAGATCATGTTCATTGAGATCCAACCTGCAGAATTTCTACATCTTTCTCATAAAATGACAGGGGATTTTATTGTTTGTAAAGGAAATTCTCCTAAATAAATTCAAAGAAGTTCCTCGTGGATCTATAATATGAAGTGAAGAAGACACACCCCCTGAAGTGTGTCTAGTGTCCACCCCACCATACTGCCAAAGAGTCCAGCTGCAGATACTGTATGGAGTGGAAGTTTGCCGCCTGTGGCAGCTCTGACACATCCAATGCCAGAATGGGGGGTCATTTATGAATCTTCAATAGCTACAAAGAGATATGAAGAGAATTCTCCATTTTGTGCCCGGAGTCGATGCAAGTCACTTTAGAAACGCAGAGGTGCAGAACAGGGTTGAAGGAAATGAAACAAAATGCTTACAATCCAGGTGTCTTTTTGATGAGGACACATAAACAATCTCAAAGTCTACTTTGCATGACACATGACCTATCCTAATGAGTTCTGGCCAGTCTTCTGCAAATGACTGACACATTGACTAAGATTTCATAATTGGACTGTCACCTCATTTGCTTTCATTTGTTCTGCACTAATTGCTGTTACACAGCCAGTCTTTTGTTCTGACAGATTTTTTGGGCCCCTGACAGCTGATGGAAGGGCCCCCACGCCACACCTTAACCTCACCTGACTACTCTATCGATTGTCAACATTTCTTGTGTGTAATTACTTTTTTGCTAGAGGAGAGGATGGTGGCATGTATTGATCTGTGGTCGGCAGGAGAAGGAGCCGTTTCCCTTGGCTAACAGTGAGTTTCATCGCTCACACGTGACAAATGGTAAGAGTCTTCTGCTGGATAATAACCTGTGTGGACCGTGTGCAACACGCTCTAAAAGGGCTATCCATTCTAATGGAGCAGGTCAGGTAGAAGGCCAGGGAGAGGTCTGCGAGGGCAGCTGACCCCCCCGAAGTCACACGAGAGGCCAAGGTCTCCAAGCCGGCCTTGATAGTTAGATGTACTTTCTTATCAAAACATTAGTAACAGCAGTGTAGCATGTACCACACATGGATCTCTCTGCAGTTCAAAAATATTTTATCTGCACTGTTCTTCTCCTTTAAATACATTTTACAATGATTATTTATGTTTTTGTCTGACTGATTTGTGATTCTGTTATGTAAACCACTTTGAAATACTTGGTACAAATTGTGCTTTACAAATATACTTGCCAAACATTTGTTGAATTCAATCCACATTTTTATCTTCCTTTGGATTAGTCCTTGCAAAAGTATTGCAATGGTGTAGTCCTGTTTTAGACCAGGTTTAGATCTATTGGAACTATACAGATATTTTCTTTGGTGGTACTTGGTGTGAACAGCAAATGAGCTCAAATTATTTTTAAAGCTTCCCAAAGTAATTTTTCAGGTTGGGGTTTGTAACCTGCTTGCTTTGCCAAGAATGTTCCACAGAATGGCATTCTTACACAATTTAGCTGTATTGTATTCTTCGCATGCGTTTATAATGCTTCTAAAATACCTCAAAAAACATATTCCTGCTGTGAGCGAGATTGCCTCTCCACAGCTTTTCTCTTAAATGTAATGCCACACTGTGGAACTTCTACGGTTTATACAAGCAAAAGCCTGGCAAAGTACCCAATGGATATTTTGAGCATTTTACGCAACAGAACTCTGTTTCAGTCTGAAGGTGGGCCATTAGCAGCCATTTTACGTACCAGATCTTTTTCAGCCTGTACATGTTTTGTTCAACACTAAAAAACAAAGTGCATGGGTTTGAAGCAGCTCTTGTCTGACTGGCTCCATCTATGGCCCTCACTCTCTCTGTATCAGTTGTTGACCTACAGCGGGCAGCCTTCCCTCTGGGCGCTCTTAACCTTGTGCTAATGATCTCTGGAAACAGTCCATGCACACAAGCAGCAGAGTCATGTGGAGCAGGACAGAGCCTGCACAACTGGTGATCTGTGATCGAGTTCAGCTGAAGTTCAGTGTTGGTCAAAATATACCCACATGCTTTTCTGTTTGAACTGTTTATGTGCTTATTGGATTCTATGAGATTATTATCATCTCAAAATATTGTGCCAGAAACACATACTGTGACTAATTGTAGTTGTAAAAGTCTTATCAAGTCATGTAGAACTGAATGGTTTTATGACCAATCGTAAAAGGCAAGAAAATTAATCCCTTTCTTATTAATTCTAAGTAGTGAATAATAATAATAATAATAATAATAATAATAATAATAATAATAATAAAAAACTCTAAGGGCTAATGCAGGGAAAAACATAACATGGGAAACAGTTCCTGGAGTCGTATTACTATAGTCATATGGACAAGATAATCCTAATAAAACAAGCTTAATGGGCACAAATAACCAAAACAATACATCACAGAATAATGAATATAGTCCAATTAAGACAGTTAGCTTTAAATAGTAAGTAATAGTAATAGCGCTTTTGTGCAAAACTGTATCGATCTGCTTCAAATCACAAAAAACATCACCATGAGCCTGTTTGCATTCAATTATGAACTGATCGGCGTCAGACTAAATACCTCAGTTCCAAGTCCCGCTCGTGTCCAGCGTAAACAGTGGATACACAGAGCAGTGCGCACCTTGTGTGTGTGTGTGTGTGTGTGTGTGTGTGTGTGTGTGTGTGTGTGTCTGTGTGTGCGTCTCTGTGTACGTGTGCATTTGTGTGTGTGTGCGCGTCTGTCTGTGTGTGTGCGTCTGTCTGTGTGTGTGTCTGTCTGTGTCTGTGTGTTTCTATGTGTGTGTGTGTGCGTCTGTGTGTGTGTGCGCGCGTGTGTCTGTGTGTGTGTCTATCTGTGAGTGTGCATGTGTCTGTGTGTTTCTGTGCGACTCTGTGTGTGTGTGTGTCTATCTGTGAGTGTGCATGTGTCTGTGTGTTTCTGTGCGACTCTGTGTGTGTGTGTGTGTGCGTGTGTGTCTCTGTGCGTGTGTTTGTGTCTGTGTGTCTGTGTGTGTCTGTGTGTGTGCGCGCGTGTCTGTCTGTGTGTGTGCGTGTGTGTGTCTGTGCGTGTCTGTCTGTGTGTGTGTGCGTGTCTCTGTGCGTGTGTGTGTGTCTGTGTGTGTGTGTGCGCGCGTGTCTGTCTGTGTGTGTGTGCGTGTCTCTGTGCGTGTGTTTGTGTCTGTGTGTGCGTCTGTGTGTCTGTCTGTGAGTGTGCATGTGTCTTGTGTGTTTCTGTGCGACTCTGTGTGTGTGTGTCTCTGTGCGTGTGTGTGTGTGTGTCTCTGTGCGTGTGTTTGTGTCTGTGTGTGTCTGTGTGTGCGTGTGTGTGTGTGTGCGCGCGTGTCTGTCTGTGTGTGCGTGTGTGTGTCTCTGTGCATGTGTTTGTGTCTGTGTATGTGTGTGTCTGTGTGTGTGTGCGTGTGTGTGTGTGTGTGCGATCGGACCAAAATTTAGGCCAGTGTTTGGAGGAAGTCCAATCTTGAAAGGAGCAAGAAAAAAGGTATTCTTATTATTATTCTTATTAACAATTTTTTTGGCAATTGCTAACAAACCACACAAGCAAGGATATTCAGTTCACTTTCCTAAATGGCTAAGCATTTATAATAATATCTCAACTCCCGCTCAGCCAGAAAGTTTGTCATCCTTGCCTTGTTTTTAGTTTAGAGTCCTCTGTGTATTGCTGCTCCGCCTTTGAAACACGCCCATTACACTCAAATCCTTCCTCAGGTTCACTATTGCTGCCTCCATTTTGTTGAATCTGGTTGTGAAATCTGCCCTCAGTGACTCGATCGCCTAAGATAGATCTCGCCAGTCACTGAGCTCATCAGAGCCCGTAGTTAAGCTTAATCAGTGGCCAGCGCATTGACACATCTTTGTCCACTTGTATGCCAACTCTGCCGTCTTGTTCGAGTTAGCCATAACTTTTTACCACTGAAGACAGGAGATTTCTGAAGTCATTTTGGTTGCAACAGCAGAGCAAAGCAAAACAAGGCTATCTACACAGCCACTATCTTGGAACTACTATTTTTTTCAATATGGATGTTTAATTTGAGACTTAAATATTGTAAGGAATATGCAGAGGATTAACACTCTATATTATCCAGTGAAACATCTCAGAAGCTGAGAATGGACAAAGAAGCGACTTGTCCTCTCTGGTTGACACAAACCAGTGTGTGCTTCTGAATGAAATGGTCAGTAATGATGGTATTTATAATAATAATGAGTGTCTGGACATGTGTGCTACTGTCAGGACTTTGGAGGCTGAGATGGAGCGTTATTGAATTAGAGAGCCCTGTCCTTCCTTTGACCACAGGCCATGGAGGACAATACAGAGGAAATGTTCCATCATGGGAAACATTGAGCAGGCTTTCTGCAGCATCAGACTGAAGCTGCTAAGTGTTGCCAGATCTTTTGAAGGAGATAGTTACATACTAAATGTTTGTGAGTTTTAAACCATGTTTTCTTTAGATTGATTTCTGCATGGTTTGAATATTCAAATCAAATCAAATCAATTTATTTTTATAATGCCCAAAATCACAACAACAGTTGCCTCGATGGGCCACAGGTAAAAGCAGTTCAGATAACTGTCCCAGAATGCCCCTGTCCTTTGACCCTCCTTCGCGGCGAGGAAAAACTACAAAAAACAAACCCCATGGGAAAAAGTAGAAACCTCGGGGAGAACCACAGTGAAGGAGAGATCCTACTCCCACGGACGGACAGGCTGCAGATGAACTAGGACTGACATCCACTTGGACTGTGGAGCCAGAACCACTCAAGAGGGAGGTGGCTTTAAAGAGTTCCTCCAGGCGGACGAGGAGCAGTCCACCCAGTGTAGATATTCCTGTTTTGCTCTGCATTTGGGGCTCGAGTGCTTCAGAAAACTTCACCTACCCCCTTTCCCCATCCCGCCTGTCATTAATAAAAAAAATCAGTTTTGAACAGGAGGTTATTTGACCCATTTTCAGTTAACAATGAAAAATCTATCTCCAGCTCTTTGCCCCAATAAAAAAAACAAACGTAATGTGTCTTAAAATTCAGCAATAGACACGTTTACATACGGCTAGTAGTGTCCCCTAAAAATGGGGCTAGTATTTGAATATGCGTTTAAAGGACCACTGCACTTTGCAGCACAGCACAACAGAAATAAAGCAATTTATTTTATTTATATGTGTACTATCCTAAGTTCTGACCATGTTAGTGTTTTCAATGGTCACTGGTTGCTGACAGTGTAATCTGTGAAACTCAGCCCTTTAAAGAACATATTTTTTGCTGATATTTAGTGATAAAGTACTATATATGTGCAACATGATTTTATATTTTGTTCATTGTATATACTGTTAATGTATAATGATTACAGCTTAAAGGTGCATATAAGTGTTCTAGCTGAGGGTCTGCCACCTGATTTTCTCATAAAATAGTTTTTCTTTGCCTGAAGGTTGCACTATATGATATAAACTCATCTATGTTTCATTTATCCAGTTAAAGGAGGTTTTATTGCCCCCAAAGTACAGGAGAATACAATCTGTCATACCCTCCACCATCAAACTACATACATGCTTACAAAATACAACAGTGAGTAATAATGAGGAGGGGCTTAAAACTCAAAACTAAAAGTTCCGTATAAGTTGCACCCAGACCGACAAACAGAAACAGTTTTATTGCTGGAACTGACATTGGCCTAAAGAGAAATTCATGCGCTATACTTGTCAACAATCCATCTTTTAGTTTTCAGATGAATTAAGCATTCATATTTTTATAATAATCTGATTAATCCAATTTGTAACCATGTAACATAGGTTTAACGATACCAATATAAGAGTTACAGCATGAAGACTCATGGCAGCATGTGGGTATGGGAAATACCAAATTCTGACAGTATTCCATAAACAAAATCTTGTTTTTTTTTGGTTTGTAATTGTAGACAGCAACAAAACCTGAGCAAAGTGCTGACCTTGCAGTAGGTGGGCACAAGCGCTTCCAACTGGGTCATTCGACAATAATGAAAATTAACTATAGAAAATAAACTGTCTTTACTTGACTACAGCTATTTCCATTTGGAAAGTCTTACAAATACAAAAAATACGTGATATTTTCTGACTAATAGAGCAGTCGACTGGTGATGGGGTCGGGCTCTGGCAGCTGTCACCACACACTCTCCCTCTCTCTCTTTTTCATCTAAAAATCCTATCAGTCCTTTTTTTCCTCTCCTCTTTCTTCATTTGAAAAGCTGCTGTCAGCTGCGTCTCTTTTCTCCACACGCTGCAGTCCCCATAGACCTGCATGTTAGAAGTGAGCCCACAAACCCTGCTCTCGAGACGTTCTTTAAATACTCGAAAATCTGTGAAAACAAAAGACCACTTCCACTTAGCATCTCTGGAAGCAGCTATAAATAATGGTGTTATCAGTGGAGGAAAATGAGCTTTTAAAAAGCGGTTTGGGCTCCGTTTCGGTGATGGATGGCTGATGGGGCTAATAAATTTAGCATGTTGCGGAGCGTCAGTGAGTGCTCGTTTTTCATCTATGTCATGAAGCAGCCGTGTTTGATGAGGAGAACAGAGGCCGGGTTAATAAAGATGCTTATGGGATGGACAAGTGGCTGTTTGTGCAAACACTATTTACACATAACTGGTTTGTAGTCAATAATTTATACATAAGTTTAGCTTGTCCGTAGTAATAAAATTAATTAGGGATGGGAGATATGACAAAATATGAAGATACGATTATTTGATTGATATGATCGATCACATGTTTGCATCTCTTTTTCTTTCTTTTTTTTTTTTGTATTTATACAAGTAAAAATGGCTTTCAGTATGAATTTCTTGATTAACATTAACAAAACCCTAACTCTTAACCCTAAAAGATAATCATATGTTTTCCTCCAACAAGTTTTTACTGACAGATGATTGGCTGTAGACCTCTGCACTAAAAAGACCTAAGCTGATCTATGATTGTTTGCACTGGCCGCAACGGCTAGCAAAAAGACTGACATATATTTTTCAGCAAAGTTTTGATAGCTTACCGGACAGTCCAACTTTCCTCGCTGACCTTCCTCCAGGCAAGGTCCTTTTTGATCCTGTCTCTATATTCTACTAACACCGGGTTGTACTGCTCCGGGCCCTGCCAGACGGCCACAATCAATTAGTCATTCATTGCTATGGTGCGGTGTTTTCTTTGGTCCTTTTTATGGGTGACATACGAAGGTACATCACAGTGTAATCTCTGATTGGTTTCCGCGCCGCGTCGGCCGCAAAAAGTTCAGCTTTGGTCAACGCTGGACACCCTGGACACGGGTCTGGATAGACTTTACATGTGAACTGGACGATTTGGACGCAGGTGTGAACCCTCCTTTAGCGCATGCATGGCCTTGAACGTTGGCCTAAGCAGCCATGAGCGGTGGTCTGAGCATGTGCACAGCCATGAGCAGTGGTCTTAGAGCGTGACCGGCTGGTCATTGGCCTGAGCAACCATGAGCGGTGGTCTGAGTGTATGCACGGCCATGAGCGGTGGTCTTAGAGCTTGATCTAAGACCACCACTAAGTCATTGGTCTGGCGGCTGTGAGTGGTGGCCTGATCGCTTGAGTGGCTGGTCACCTGCAGTGGTCTCTCTGGCTTCAGGACAGACTGATGTTTTGATCACAACCGCTGACAATGTGTGATCGTGAGGCTTCGGAGCTCTTTTACTGTCCCTGTCCTTTGTTGCATTCGTAACATTCTCTTCAGACATGTTTTCCATGAGGAAGAATACACTTATACAACATGTACAAATAAAGTGCATTTGCATGAAATAACAATAGTTTTATGAACATATAATAATAGTGTATGAGAACACAAATCGAACACCCCCTTGTTCTCATGTTGTTTACCCCAAACTTAAATTTCCAAAAAGCCATAAGCTCTGCTTATAGGTTATGTCAGTATGTCTGCTGCCATATCTTCTGATGGACAGTAGACCATATATAACTTTCCCTCATCTAATGCTTCTCAAATAAGGTGATATTTTATATCAATGTGTTTTGACCTCTGTCTATTCACTGGGTTTTTGGCCAGAGCAATTTCTCCCTGATTATCTCCAAACACTGTGGCACAAAAGTACATCTTACTGTCCATACCATTTAATAGTTGGTTTAAGTACATGCTTTCTTGTGTAGTGGCGGTGAGCCCTATGTACTCGGCTTCACAAGTTGATAATGCCACTGTTGGCTGTTTCTTTGATTTCCAAGATATCATAAGACCTTGTTTTGTAAGGGAAAAACAGTACCCTGTCGTACTGTGTCTGTCTGTTACTGAGGATGCCAGTCAGAGACTCTAAATTCAACTAGATTTAGTTCTTCATTGTTATTCTTAAAGATCAACTCATGGTCATTTGTGCCTTTGAAGTACCATAGGACAGTGGTCCCCAACCCCCGGGCCAATTGGGACCGGGCCACACAACAAATAATTAATCAGAGTCTGAGCGATCATTTATTTTGAAAAAGGACTGGATTCTCTAGTCTAGGATACATAAGAGCTTAGATTCTTGGCCAGAACCCGACCTGCAATTCGGGCCGGGTTCGGGTCCACATTTTCCGCTCTTCTGTCGGGCTGAGTCGGGCGGCCCAGGGGGCAGAGGCGCGCACATGCGTAACATGCGCTCCACGGCGAAAGAGCGCGTGAGCAGCCAGTGCTGTGATGTTTTCCTCCTCATCCTCGAATAAAGTGGTCAAAATATGTGACGTGAGAAAAGCCGTTAATGAAAGCACGGCTGCTACAGGAGCGGAGGAGAGAGAAAAAGAGAGAACGAGCAGAGGAGGAGAAGGAGCAGGAGGAGAGAGAGAGACGAAAGGAGCGAGGGAGAGAGATCATGTGGGCCGGCGTCAGCGGAGGAACAGGCCCCTCTGGTACAGGAGGCGTCCCGTTGGTGCAGGTAGAACACTAAACACTTGAAGCCCTGTCAGGCGCTTATTCTGCCAATAAAACTCTGCAGGGACTCAGTTAACGTTACTCCGGTTCTACACGTGCGCGGACCTGTGTCGGTTTCAGACAGTATTCGCGCGGTCCGTGTCGAATCTTGCAGCAAATGACTCGGGCTCGGACAGTACGCGCGGGCTCAGCGGGTCGGGCTTGAATTTTTGGGCCCGATCGATGGTTACATCTCGGTCATTTGAGCTAAAATTTAACCCACAAGCAACAAAATGAGTCAGAAACAAGACAATACCAGGAATCCTACGTGAATCCTACGTCTCTAATGAGGCAATGAAGCCTTCAAAGCTGCTTCACTTAGAGACCAAGCCCCCTGGATTAAAAGACAAGCCCCTGGACTATTTTGAAAGAAAAAAACAGGTACACAGTGGATTCACGTTTATTATGATAAACGCCCCTCCCCTACCGGGCCGCAGTAAAATTGTCAGGAGTTGACCGGTCCACGGTGATAAAAAGGTTGGGGACCTCTGCCATAGGACATGTTTTGCCATCACTAAGTCCTCTCTCTTTGGTTTTGCTAACGTTTGTGACAGCTTACTAACAACACAGCTAATATCTGGCCTTGAGCTAGTCATGGCATAAATAAGACAATCTCCGTATACAGTCTTAGATTAACAGTCTTACATTTGTCATCTTCATTGGTGGTAATGTAATTGTTACCACAGAACTTGGAGCCCTAGGTCTGCACTCAGACATGCCAAAACGTTTAAGCATTTTCTCTATGTACCTTTTTTGGTTCATCTTGATTTCACTCCCTTCAAACTGTATCCCAAGAAAAAAGGATATTCATATTGAATTTGGATCTCATTGTTTCTTTAACTGCTCTCATTAAATCCAGATTGCTAGCAGCAATTATTAAGTCATCTACCCAAATAAGTATAGTTTCATTTTCTATACATTTTCTGTACACACAATCATCAGAGGAGTTTCTCTCAAAACAGTTTTGTTCCATATAAACATGTAAAAGTTTGTACCAATTTCTGCCAGATTGTTTTAGGCAGTACATGGATTTTTTTCAACCTGTACACCAAGTTCTTTCCTTACTCTGTTCAAAACCCTCGAGAGGTGTCTGGCTGCAGACCTTAATCCAGAGTCGCCTCTCCGCAGACCTTAACCAGGAGGCGCCCACGTGATCTGCCTTAACCCAGAGGTCCTACCAGAGCCTGTGTCAAAAATAACCAATATCAATACGCACAGCACCATACGTTTTTAATTCAATCATTCCTCTTCTTGTTAATTTATAACTAGGTAGAAATTAAATTAAATATTTTGGCTATCCGCTGATTAATCTTAACAAAATGTGATGATTAGAATCGTGTATCGTGTTTGTATCAAACTTGTATTACAACGTCAAGTGTTTTTAAATATAGTGTACATGGCATTGAAGTGGAGTTTTAAGTAACATGTTATGAACAAATAGGGGTGAAGTTTACTGTTAATCGCAAATTTAATGTGAATTTGTAGATGTAGATCCATTGTCAATAATGATGGAGACTGGAATCTGACAATGAAGAATACGAGGAGGTGTTGGAGCTTTTTAAACTCTTATTTGTTTGTGTGGAAGACGTGGACATTTTATGAAGAAGTGGTGGATGGGAGGGGCTTTGTTTTTTTGTGAATGTAATGTAGATGAATGAGTGCAGTAATGCATGTAATCTTTCTTTTAAGTTTTTTATTTTTTCAATATTGTTTTTTTAATTTTCTGATTATAATGTTCAATACTGTGATTTGCCATAAAAGTTTGTTGAGCCAAAACCAAACAAATAAAGACACGGTTAATCATTTGTGGATCAGAAGAGATTTACTGTTAATAAAAGAAATATCTGTGGTTACGGAGGCCCAGCATCTGAAATTATGATGACAACACCACCTGTATTTTAATTTGGCATTTCTTCTTAACAATTTTCAGCATACAGTGCTATCAATATTTCCATAAACTGCAAATCTTTCATTCAGTTAGATTTTTTTCTGAACATATTTATATATTTATGAACATATCTAAACATATTTTTACGAACCTCTTACTTAGGTTAGTAAAAAGTAATATTGTAAGTAATAGCGTAACCTTTTTTTTTTTTCTTTCGTCCGCACAATGTGTTTTTCCGGACCTGTGGGTAAAGGCGCCTCTTGGTTAAGGTCTGCAGCTAGACTTGAAACCCTCAGTTTGATCCATTAATATCTCCTCCTTAATAGGGGCATGTAAATATGCAGTTTTGACATCCATTTCCAACAATAAAAATAACCCAAAACCCTCTTCTCGACCATTGACAGCATTTTAAACCCTGATTTTAGTGAGTCTAATTTTACCCCCACTGATTCTCTATGAGACGTTTGCACACCACTTCATGGGGAAAATAAACACTCAGATGTAATATTTTATCCAGTCAATCTACTGTTTTTAACACATCTGAGTGTTTGTCTTTACCGGAGGAAACACTGGACAGTTTTGTCCTGGTTAATGCTGAGATGCTTGATAAAGTTTTCTCCTCAGTGAGACAGACCACATGTCACACACATGATGAATTGCTCTCTTCAGACAAGGGTCTTTCCCACTGCTTTTAAAGCGGCGGTGGTGAGGTCCTTGCAGAAGAAGAGTTATTTAGATTTCAATGATTTTAACAACTACAGACCGGTATTTTTTTGAGCTCACACAACATTTTTGAAGAATGTCAGTCTGGTTTTAGGGTAAACCACATAAACAGCTCTGACAAAGATTTTGAATGATTTCAGACTAAGTTATGATTCTAAACAGGTAACAGTGTTTGTTCTACTGGATCTAAGCGCTGCCTTCGATACAGTAGACCAGTGTGTCCAGTGTCAACCTTTTTGGAGTTGTGGCACACGTTTTCAGTTTAAAAGCTACCACGGCACGCCACCTACCACTAAAACATTGCCAAATCATACCATTTAGTTAAAAATATTGTATGTAATAAGGTAAATAATGTCTGCGGCACTGTCTAGTTCTTTAAATTTGGTAATAGTGATGGTTTTGCATTCTTTCTTTGGTGCAAATGTTGCTCTGGACACTCCAAAAAGGTAAATCACTGAATTAAATCTGCATTTGTGAATCTGTTAACTCAAACTGGACATTTTCTGAAGGCGCACTTGGCAAAACCTCAAGGCACACTAGTGTTCCCCGGCACACTGGTTGAAAATTAAGGCAGTAGATCACACTGTTCTTTTAAACGGACTCAAACACCTGGTGGGCTTCTCTGGTACTGCGCACAAATGGTTTAAATCCTCACAGACAGAACATTCATGGTAAGTTTAGATACCTGCTCCTCCAAGGTCCATAAAATCACATGTGGTGTGCCCAAGGGTTCCAGTTTAGGTCCTGTGCTTTTTAACCTCTACATGCGCCCTCTGCTGGTGTCATCAGGAGACATGGAGTCAACTTCCACAGTTCTGCTGATGATACACAGCTTTACATCTCCATGTCTCCTGATGACACCAGGCCAATGGATGCTCTTTTTAACTGCATTTTAGAATCAAATCCTGGATGGCAGAAAACTTTCTCCAGCTCAACCAGGACAAAACTGAGGTTTTAGTCCTCGGTCCTGAGGCCCAGAGAGAGAAACTTTTATTCACACTCCAAGTGTAGCATATGTGTTGGAATGCCAGAAAATATTTGTTTGCTTAAGTTGTAATTGTAAGTAGGCCAGATCAGAAGAGTAGGACCGACTCGGAGGTGCGTGGCAGTAATAATACACAGACAACGATTTAGGTTTTGTGGCTGGCGCCGTATATTAACATTGACAGTGAGGAATAACATACAACATAAACCCAAATATTTACAAATCTGCAGATTTCAAATAGTAATAATTCTCACTTAGACAAAAGTGTTTTTCACCCATGAATAGTTCAATCAACCAACAACAAGATGTCACAAAACAATACAATCAATAGTCCAATGAAGTTCCCACAAGAAAACTGTGGCTCATTCAGAATTTTCAAATGTGACTTGTTGTGAAGTGTCCATATGATTTGACTGTAAGTTCATGTAATTGTCCATCAGCGCTTTTTATATAGTTAAGAATTTGAGCAGGTGAATTGGTGTGTGTGGGAGGGGACTCGGCTGCACACAGCCCCTATCAGACCGCAGGAGACTGTATCGTTGAGTTGACTGTTCAGGTTCTGGTTCCGGGCTGGTCTTAGCTGGCCTGTATTTAACAGACAGGACTATGCATAAATAAAACATTCAAATAACCAATAAACTAGCTAGTTTCAAAACATTTCATTCAGTGTATACACAATATAAGTTTCTAATAATAAATGCTATTTACAACGTAAATGTAACTTTAATACTTTTTGATTATTGCATTACAACAAATTACCACATAATAAAACAATACTAGTAGTAACAGATAAATAGGAAACCAGGCCTGCAGTTTTCAAAATTTAGCACGTACATCAATGATAGGCAATTGAGCATAATGCTAACGGACAAACAGACTCACCAACTCCACTTTAAAACATGACGTGCACCGGAACCCTGTCTGCGGGGGTTGGTTAGTGGACTCTACAACATTTGACAGTGCACACTTAATTTAGAACAGGTATGACAAAATAGAACCGAGTAGTTTTGGTGTTTATGACTAACCTCGGGCAGTGCGTCCTGTAGCCTTCCTCCCCACGTACTGAGTGGAGGAGAAGCACAGGTGCTTGTATTAGGATTTGATTGATTGGCTGGCGCCACGCGGCGTGTGCATAACGTGGTGCGTGGGTGACGTGATGCATTCACTGACCGGTAATGGTAGGGGTTTATTATTTTTGTTGGTTTTGTGATATTTTATGACCTGGGTTACACAAGCAAGTCTTTTAATCCATCAGCACAAGTAAAAACCCTGGGAGTTATTTTTGACTCTGAGCTGACCTTTGTCCCACAGATCAAGAACATCACAAAAATAGGTTTTTATCACTTAAAGAACAGCCAGAGTCCGCCCCATTCTCTCTCGGGCCAACATGATACGCTGATGCATGCTTTTATCTCCAGTCGTATAGTCGCACGGTTCTGGATCCGTCTGTGAGTTCCATATAGTGCTTCCAAGGCTCAAAGGTGTTGTCAAACTGCGTGAACTTGTTCTTCTCTGTAATTATATGTGAGGTGGCTCCACAGTCCACCATTAGTCTTTCTTTCGTTATGTATGTGGGTAAAAGTCTGTTGCTGACTTTAAACACGAAGGTTTGTTCTTCTTTCCTGTATTCTTGTCTTTCAGCTGTCTGTTTAGCATCATCTTTGTTTTTATTTCTCCTTCTGCATGTATCATCACCGTGTGTAGAAGTTTTGTGACAAGTACACCACTATGGGACAGCTTTGTGAGGACAACCGACGTGCCCGTGGTTCCCACAGCCATAACATGTGATTGAAGTCTCTTCGTAACTCCGTAGGTTACTCTTAAACTGCGTGAATGTTATGTCCTCTTTGCTTTCAGCTGTGTGAATGGCAAAAGATTTGCACCCTTCTGGAAGTCCCTTTAGAATCATGGCGATAATGAGTCCGTCACTTATGACTTCATTTGCATTTCTGAGTGCCGTTACGGCCTTTTCAGCCCGTATTGTTCGTTACCGGTTCATCTGGTCTCTTTTGCAGGGATGTGAGTTCTGTATTCAGCACAATGATTCTTACCTTGCTGGCGTAGTGGTTCCGTAATATTTTAAAGGCCTTTTTGTCGTCATCAGCTGCGTCCTGCATGACCAGGGATAGACTTTTGTTGGATGGAATTGGATGTGTTCAGTGTAGCATTCGTCATTCTTGCTGGCGTCAAGCTTGGCGGTTGAAAGTATAATGTCTTCCAGCCCTATGATTGAGCACAAACAGCTGACGAACTAATGCGCCTAGAATAGCGCAAATTACCGCGAAGACTCGCTTCCTATCAAGGGTGAAAGTGACGCATTACGGCCCGTTACTGCGGACCCCTAAAATATTTGGTGGTAGTACGCTGTACCAGCAGGCACGCAGACGACGAACTCCTCCATCTTACGCACAGTAAAGTAGTCCCACTAAAATCATTGCCTCTGGAGTCAAACCATCACATTAGACACAAACTTAATCCAGGGTCAGACTGTACACTTTTTGAGATTTAATCGACCCAACCCCGAACTCTCAGAACTCACGATGACAAACTTGATTCATTTTGGATCTGATTTGTGTCTGCGCGTCTTTACGCGGCATGAAGAATCATGAACCAATCAGCGCAGACGCCACAGCACATCTACAAAGTTTAGCGCTTCGCACAGTTTTCGCGTGTATTGATATGCAAATTAGCCGCGTGCGTAACGAGGCGTTAGGTGCTTTGTGTGCACAGAATCATCCCAAGTGAAAATTGGAAGAATGAAAATTAATGGCCACTGACGGAAAGTTTATTTAGGCTTTGAAGACTGTCTTGTTGTGTCAGAGCTACAGTAAAGTCTAATCAATGACATCCTTAGTCATAAATTAACTGTAAATTATCATTAGGCCTCTTTGAAACATAGGCTTAGGATCTAAACATGACACACAGGTTACTTTGTCCAAAGGCTTCCAGAGGAAATGTAAGCAGGTTACTGAATATTGCACAGAACTGTTGCTGGATATGAGTCAGTCTTTATGTTAAAATGCATCAAAAAAAGTGAAAGCTTTGGAGGGGAAAAACACCATGACCCTGATTTGATGATATCCATTTTTTAAATTATTATTATTAATTCTACCTAAACCAAATTATAGCCTGAGGGGCTGTGATCAGAGAGAGGAGGACAGTGCTGCTCACAGAGAAACACTGACAAGATTTCGACACAAGTGATCAGCAGCATGTGAACTACACAGGTTAAACCAACTGTGCCACAAGTTTTCTTATGATAAACAAAGCCTCCATTTGAATCTTGGGCAGAAGTAGCCTGCAATCATAATGTATGATTAAAGGTGCATTATGTAACAACTACCACTGTAACATTTGAATTTGTTGATCTAAAACACCCCAAATCCCAGGAAATTACATCCATTTTGTTGAAAATGGATGTAACTTTCAAACTTAGCCGCTATTCTATCCAGGGATGCTTCATTAAAGGTCCCATAACATGCAAAATCGACTTTTCAGATGTTTTAACCTTCCTACAGTGCTATTTGGGCCTCGTATGTTGTGCCCAAAGTGGTTTTTTGATTGATTCCCACATGCTTTCGCTAGAGAACTGTCTTTTCCGTCCCCCTCGGCTGAGCAGCAGACGGGGGCTCCTCACCAGGATGACGCGGCGCTCAAGCCACGCCTCGAGGAAGGGCGCAGCCGCAAGAATAAAAACAGCTAATGCTAATACTACACAGTAATTACACAATGGATACGACAGATCGAAGAGTTAGCTTGTTATTTACCAAACGGCAACGTCCGTCATTGAGGCCCTGGAGCACGTCAAACTCCAGGTCAGATCCAGGACGTAGGACTCAGCACGACGCACCGTCAGGACGATAAAATGTTTATTCAGTGTTTGTGTATCGCTGTTTACTGGAGCACACGGCGCATGCGCACCATCTCCGCTCTAGGCTTCGGCACGAGTTGGGCGGGGGAGGCGCGCGAGTTGGGCGGGGGAGGCAGACTGCTCTCTGTTCGGGGGGGTCAGATCTCAGAGTGAGCCGTTTGCTTTTGCAACGAGGGGGGCCAGTCCAAGAAATGGGTGTTTTTTGGAAACTGTTATGTTATGGATATTGCACAACGCAAAAATGTATCAACAAAGCCCTTAGAACAGACTGTGTAAAGGGGAAAATAGCAGAATATGGGACCTTTAATGGATGAAGGCCAACAAAACCCAATATAGGCTGTGTAACTGCAGTGCTCTGATTTCAGGTTTTGAACGAGTGACACTGATGTGGCCACAGTGCGTCTGATGTCGCTCACAGTGGTCTAAGGCACTGCTCGGGGAGTTTTTGTGTTCGCTCAGACACATGAAAAATTAGAGGGAACATTGCTTGTGTCACTTTATTTTAACATGAGCGGCACAACATCTCAACGGTATGTTTGCGCATGTAGAGAGGAAGTTTACATAACAGGAACATAACACTTCACCCTTGAAAATAAAACACATACAAATTAAAGTGCATTTGCATTTGCGTTAAATAACAATAGTTTTATGAACAGATAATAATAGTGTATGAGAACACAAATCTAACAGACTTGTTGTAGGAAAACTCTCTGAATCTCCTCTGCAGTGAAGCGTTTGCTTCTTTCTTTGCCTGAATATGCCATGGCTGCAAACTTCACCTGCACTGACGGCATTTTAAATGCCACAGCTCTCAGTCATTGGTTCAAACACGTTCACCATATATGTACTGTCACATCCCCCACCAGCCTTACATTTTTGCTAACGCCTGGGGAAAAATAGTCCAAATCGGACTTTGAGAGACTTTATTCATGCATTTGTCTCCACTAGGTTGCTATATTGTAATGGCCTGCTCACTGGCCTCTCAAAATGAGCGGTAAAACAGCTTCAGTACATGCAGAACGCTGCTGCTCTTCACGAGAACCAGGAAGTACCATCACATTAGTTCTGTGCTGAGGTCTCTGCACTGGCTTAACATGAGCCATGGCCTGCACACAAACTGAGAAGAGAAACATCGGGATTTGTCTGCAGGTAAAGGCTCTGGACACACAGAATGTGTAATTTGCTTATATTGCTTCAAATTATTTACTTAAAGGAACCATATTACACAAAAACAACCTAAAAACAGGACGTTTACATTGGCTACATCACAACACCTTTCTATCACATGTGAAATACCAATACATGAAATCATTCACATGCCATTTGCCACAGTCCATCCAAAGATTCCAAGATTCAAAGGTTTAATCTGGAGCCAGGTTGTGAAGATCACAAAGATAGCCCGACTCCCCCCTCCCCAGACACTTCCTCCAGCAGAATACAGAGCCGGTCCATCTGATTGACACAGTTTGTGGAGTGTGCCGTGAGGAGCTGTCCAGATGCCCTCCTCTGGGACATGTCCAGCAGAGCAGTGCTCTGGTGCAGGGGAGGATCTCCCTAAAGTCTCTACTCCATATCTACTATCCAACCCACCTTCATACTGCAGAAGAAAGCCATTATAACTGTTAAGATGCAGAAGGTTCATACCCATAAGTGCTCTGTGTATTCAGTGTATTCAAACTCAGATAGAGTTGATACAACCTCAGAGGAACTGGCATCTATCACAAAAATATGTCCAGTACAGGACTAATACTAAACGAAGCAGCTCAGTTACAGGAGTAGATCTGTGCACTAGTCTGAAAGGCATTAAATGGAACCACGTCAATAAAGGCATTCAAGACATAAACATAAATATGTTATTTTAAATTAGAATGACACAGAATGTAGAATGTAGTTTCATTAAAATAATGTGAATCCATATAGAAGGCTAGTGTATGGTGTAATATGGTGACTGATTGTAATATTTAAGAGGAATGGAGTGTTTTGAGGAAACGTGTGATTTGTGAATTGATATGGTAAAATATGACATTAACTAATGAATAAGTTCAGACTTATAATCTGTAAGAGCTGTTGATACTATTTTTGTGTTTTCAATTGTTGCATTCAGATTTTTGCTTGGAATCTTAAAGAAAAAATATTATGCATTTTCTGTATTGTTATTAGCCTTTTAACATGCTCTTAAGTACCTTAAGTTTGCTGTCTCATGTTTTGAAACAAAAAAAAAGTTTTATTATGAACTAAATGAACATTCTTTGCTGTGTGCCCTATTTGCCCAGCCAGTAGATGACGCCTAGCACTTAAACAATTTAGTTATGTTATTACTTAAGGGACTGTGTGAAATGTCAATGTATTCTACCAGTAGCAGTGATCATGTTTAGATGGTAGAAAGGCTTAGAATGAGTCTGGCGATAATTTAAAACAGCAGTAGATTCTCAGATAAGCGACATCTAAAATCGGAAAAATCATCACTGGTCGAGGGAGGTCAGGGAGAGGATTTTCCAACCAGCATTCCTCAAACTAGTGTGAATGAAACTAAATACTACTCCAGGTGTGGTTTTTGTTGACAGAACATTGTTAGAACATGCTTATAGGCTCACATCGCATAACGGACATCCGATTCCAGAATACACTTAGTGTTCAATTTGTATGTTCTCTATGTGCCTGTGTGGGTTTCTAAACTCTGTGTGTACTCTGTGTGTACTCTGTGTGCACTCTTGTGTGTACTCTGCATGCACTCTGTGGGCCTCATTTATCAAGAGTTTTCACATGTGCAAAACAACTAACAGCGCTAAAAACTTCCCACACAGACTAAAGGTACAGCTATGCAGATAAACTCCTCGGTAATTGACAGCTACTTGTTTGTTCGAAGTGAACTACCTCTGCACTAACTGTACTGAGCTGTTAAAATAAATGTTTAACTAATATTTTAACTGAACTTTGAGCTTTTCATAATTTATTCAATACTCTTATTACTGCTATTATTTAAATAATCAAATAAGAAAATTGGATAAGAAAAAAGGAAATTGAAAACTGGCTCTTGCCATTGGCCATAGGCTGACCAAAAAATGTTAAAATTGGCCAAAGAAAAACACATATTGGTAGTTCTCTAAATTGTTGCATGGGTGATTGTCTTTCAGCTGCAACACGAGTGGCTTCTCATTTCTGTGACAAATGTGGAAAGACAAATCCGGTGGTCGTGGAAAAGATGTCAGTGTGTGAGAAGGTTCAAAGACCTGAAGGAGAAACTGCACAAACTGGCATCGGCAACACCATTATTATAGAATGAATAGAATAGCATTTGCACAGGTGCAAAATGGGTTGTGCACACTCAAGTGGAGCAAAAATCCTGTGCAGGCGAGATTTGCATCTCTCTCAGGCCGCAGAGCAAATGATCACTTAATGATGATGATGTAGGTAGAAGAGAACAGGGCTTTAATTCCAATGTGCAAAAGTTGAGGCAAAGAAAATGCAAATTATAATGTTTCACTGGCGCTGTTTGATTTTTCAAGACTACAAGGAGAGACTGCGTGAAAATTGCATTATCTCAGTTGCTTTCAGTGAGGCAGTGATAAATCCGCGCCATCCTCAGTCCAAGAGTCACGTTTTTGGCAGCACGGGTAAAGACAAACCTCCTGCAGGTTTTCCAACTCATCCCTCCGTCTGTCTGTTTGTCTGTCTGTCTCTCTGCTCTCTCTGCATGTTCACATCCACATTAGGCCTTTAATCTGTGACAGTAATCATGGTCCCTTTTCACGGCCTCTAATCTCTTCCTTTATGCTCTCATTTATGTTCCTCCCTCTCTCCCCATCTGTCTCACTCCTCTCCCTTTCTCTCTCTCTTCCTCATTTCCTTTTCTTTCTATCTCCCTCTCTTTGTTTGTCTCCCTCTTTGTTTCTCTCTGACCCCCACTCTCTCCTTCTCCCTCTGTCTTTCCTTCTGCCTCTCTCTCCCTCCCTGTCTCCAGATTTCTCTCTTCCTTCAGTGCTTTCTTTTTCTTCTCTCTTGAACAAAAATTTTGAAAACTAGTAGAGATAGACGTGGGACAAGCAGGTGCTCGATGGCGGGTGCTTGTTAAGTATAACTAATCCCTAATTCCAATTAATTGTGAATGTATTTCATGTTATTTCAAATGCTTCCTGCCCTTTCTGCATGAAAACCTTGTCAAATTCAAAATATTTTATTTCATTTACTGGATCCACATTTTCTCTCAATGGTCCACACCATACATCATTTAAAACAATAAAACAGCATACTATATTACATGATAAACAATATAAAATAAGCAGCTTTATGTCATTGGATGTACAGTTGTATAAAGAGCAGTTAAACACAAATGATAAATTCACGAACAACAAAATGTGTATTATGCAGTGCATTTCATAAAATATTGTTTCAATATTGGACAAATCAATGTCAAATGTATTGACAAACTGCAAGATACTGTTCACCATCATCTGTGTTGAACCACATCTACATGACTTGTTTTAATCAAGTCTTTAAACCGCTGTGAGTAAAATAACCCAGCACTGGCCCTCCTCTTAATGGTGCACATTAGCTGAGGGCCATAAAATGATCTGGGGCCTTCACTCAGGCAGGGGTAATCACTTACAGAGAACTTACCACAAGCTACTGCTCTCCGCTTTTACATTAGCCTCATTCACTTTATTAATAACAACTAAAAGCGCAATTATCTTCATCAAGTGTGGGAATCGTTTGGATGAATATTTCAGTACATTATTTTAATCCGTGTGCATGCACGCGCGTGTGTGTGTGTGTGTGCGTGTGCGCGTGTGTGTGTGTGTGTGTGTGTGTGCGTGCGTACGTGTGTGTGTGTGTGTGTGTGTGTGTGTGTAGGGGGGTTTATGGGCCCCTGCCTCCACCGCCCCGGACCCTGGCCATTAAGCCCCGTGCTGTCTGCTCCAGGTCTAGCAGTGATTTACAAGACTTGTTAAAAACATTGTAAAAAAAGAAGGCAAGCTGTGCCATTTGAGTTTGTAATGTGATGCTGGATTTGTAAATGTGAGTGTGGTGGATTTATGTGCAAGGGGCCCGCTGCTCACACTCCAGCCCACGGCTCACACTCCGGCCTGCAGCTCACACTCTGGTCCGGCAAAGGTAGAGATCCAGAGGTCTCCTGTGCTGTTTTTAAGTCTCTCCAGACCCAGCATCAGCATCTCCACAATCCTTCTGAGCATTTCTGCCTCAAATCACAGGCATTTCGGGGCAAACTACCTTGTGTTTATCTCCCCCATGGTAATTCCCTCCCAAGTGTCTATGACGCACTTTTAATCCCATAAAATTGTTTTCAAGTCGTCATTGTGCACAAATGGCGATATCTCAAAATGACTGGTCATTGAGTTCTAATTTTTTTAATATAAGTCACGTCTTTGTTTATTACTTGATTTTTTGCCATTTTCAGAGGTCCGGACGCAATTTTTTGTAGTCCTTCATCAGGCCAGATTAACCGCAGCTCAGAATAACCCTGGGTATATTTTGGCCTGGGCCAGAGTAAACCTGGAGTGGTAAAGTAGCCTAGGCCAAACTGTACCCCTCTGGGCCAGAATATACACCTCTGTTTGCTAATCTCATATTTTATCTCATATCTTATTAATTAAACCTATAATATAATTATGTGTTTAATATTTTACCAGGCAGGTCATCCGAGAACATTGATTCAATGACCTGGCTAAGAAGCAGCGCAAATATATATATATATATATATATCACAAGAAAAAACCTTAAAGGTTTTGATTGTGTCCCAACATTTAAACACAGTTTAATAATCCGAGGAGGAAATGGGAGAAAATGTAACTCAGAATCTCTATAGAAGTGTACCATCTATTGATCAATTTGTTTTCAAATGTGATAAATACTCACATATGTAAAGAGGGATTTTGTGGTCCATAAATCATGTTTAATTTCTGGCACTTGTACTGGTACAGCAATTTAGATGTAATATTTAACTTGTTAATTGAATAGGCACACAAAATATTATCATTTTTGTTCTTCTACCAGATGTTATTCTGTATTTAAAGATAGACTAGAGTTTCAGACACAAAACTCAAAAAATGGGCCGTAAAAAATGAATGGAACCTTTAATAAGGGTGAATAATAATAAGAAGAAGAAAAATATAGCCGCAAGCGGCAATGATCGGCCCTCGCCCACGCCACGCCGCCGCCCCGCAACGCAAGAGCTTACGCGTCCCAATTTCCCTCCTCATAAAATACCTGCTGCAGAATCTGTGGTGCTACCGCGCCTCCTACTGCTCATATTTCACTGAAAATGTCTAAAATTCGGTCAAAGTTTGCGGCTGAGCCGCACAAAGACTGTAATACTTGTGCTAAAATCCTGGATAACTTTTGATGTCCCACTCCTCAAGATCATTTTCACCAAATTTCAGGATGGTCGGGCTTACACCCGAGAGGGAGTTTGTTAAAGTACAAAGTTTCATTTGAGTGATTTTGCATTTTCCCCATAGGAATAACATGGCATGTTTCTGTCATTTGTACAAGTTTGGGCAATTTTTGTGGCTTCGCCGCACAGAGACCGTAATACTTTTGGTGCCCCACTTCTCAGGATGATTGTCACCAAATTTCAGGTTGATCGGGCTTACGCCAGAGGGGTAGTTCGTTAAAGTACAAAGTTTAATTTGAGAGATTTTGAGATTTTCCCATAGGAATAACATGGGTTTTTTCTGTCTTTTCTTAACTATTGGTGAAATTTGCGGCTTTGCCGTACAAAATATGTCTGATTGGCTTTTTTGATTGGTAGGCCAAAATGGAATTTTGTGCAAAATTTCCAAAAATTCTAAAAAACTAAATTTTTTACTCCCCATATAAATGTTTGCTTTAATCTTTAATACATTTAATTCTTTCACCTCTAGTAGGTTTCAGGAAGGGAGTTTAACAATTGATTCAAATTTGATGCAATTTGGAGTTTATATGTGCAAACGGGAGCAAAATTAAAAATTTTGCCGCACAGAGACCGTAAAACTTAGGTTCATGATTTGGATAACTTTTGATGCCACACTCCTCAACTTCATTTTCACCAAATTTCAGCTTGTTCGGGCAAACGCCCTAGGAGGAGTTCGTTCAAGTACGAAGTTTTAAAAAACTGCTGAGTCATGTTTAGCAAATTTTGATCCAATAAGGCCGACAATTGGTTGGGCGGACGGCATTGCCGTAATAATATTTTTTGCTTCTCTTGTCACTATCTACTTCTCTGCCAATTTTTATGATTCTACGATAAAAAAAAATTTGGGCACTTTCCTATCCCATAATGCATTTTTTGTACACTTGGGGGCGCTGACGCGCCATATTTTTGAATTTCTGAAATCGGAAATAGCCAGAATAGTATTTTTAGAGGTGTGCAAATTTTCCTGAGACTTCGTCAATGTTCACTGGGTGAAAAATAGGGGGGTTGGTCCCAAGAAGAAGAAGAATATTCCGATGCGAAAACAATGTTTCCCCTTTTTTTTATTTCGCAAACTATACATTTTCGGAAAGCGCGCGCGCTTTCCTACGTTTTGGTATGGGTCCCTGGTCACTGGCAGACACTTTCGAGATTTTTGAGTGGGCTCCGCCCACTTTCTGTTATTGGCCCTATTTACAATAGTAATGTTCAATTTTTACATTACATTGTTATATGCACGGAACGTGCATGAGTTGGGGAACGCATTAGTGGCCGACTCAGCGCACACGAGTGCTTTACGTGGGGATGACGACCGCGAAGCCGTCATCCCCACGTAAAGCGCCGCTTAAGTGCGATTTTCGCACGGGCCGCCCGGTTTACAACGCTAATATTCAATTTTCTCGCTAGTAATTGGCATGCACGGAACGTGCATGAGTTGGGGAATGCGTTAGTGAGTGTTTGGAAGCAGGCGAGCGTTTTGCGCTCGATTTCGTGCGCACTTCGTGCGCACTTTCGCAGTCATGCTTCGCACAGCACTGCGAAACTATTAGGCCTCTCGCCAGCTTGTGGCACTCGGGCCTAATAATAAAATATACAAAAAAACAATGTAATCCAACAATCAATACAATATAAAAAAATCAAATACTGTTTATAATAATCACAACAAACATGTTTGTCTCATATTTGTGGCCTATAAAAGTTTTGTGAGCTGGTGTTGGGGACTACTTGGTGCCAGGATCAGGGTTACTATTCCTTCGTGTGCAGTCCTCCGGATACGTTAAAGTAAATAATTACTTGTGTAATAAAGAGTTAAACAAACTTCTTTGGGGCTGTTTTTGGGGTACAAGGAACACTAGTGGACGGTTAAAAGCTCAAAAAAGTTGATTTTGCATAATATGGGAGCTTTAAGTTATGTGTCCTGTCAGAGTAGTGGCCCACGCAGCCAGAGCACAAATCAAATCAAATCAATTTATTTTTATAATGCCCAAAATCACAACAACAGTTGACTCGATGGGCCACAGGTAAAAGCAGTTCAGATAACTGTCCCAGAATGCCCCTGTCCTTTGACCCTCCTTCTCGGCGAGGAAAAACTACAAAAAAACCCCATGGGAAAAAGTAGAAACCTCGGGGAGAACCACAGTGAAGGAGAGATCCTACTCCCACGGACGGACAGGCTGCAGATGAACCAGGACTGACATCCACTTGGACTGTGGAGGCAGAACCACTCAAGAGGGAAGGTGGCTGTGAAAGAGTTCCTCCAGGCGGACGAGGAACAGTTCACCCAGTGTAGAGAAAGCTCCTCCAGCAGTAGATGAGGAACAGTTCATCTAAAGTAGATGGAGTTCGTCCAGGCAGACGAGGTGTGGCTAATACCTCAGCACAGTGGAAACAGAGGATACACAGAGCAGTGCGCACCTCGTGTGTGTGTGCGATGTGTGTGTGTGTGTGTGTGTGTGTGTGTGTGTGTGTGTGTGTGTGTGTGTGTGTGTGTGTGTGTGTGTGTGTGTGAGCTCAGAGTGTCAGGACAGCACTTTAAACCCTGTGAGTAAAACAAAGCAAGCACTGGTGAATGGATCGGTGAACTAACTTTATGAATGAATGCTGTGAGAGGTCTGCGTGACAGCAGCGCGGTCACAGTTTCAAGTTCCTATGCATTATTATAGACCTATTCAAGTGACGCAGATGAGGTTTTATTAAAAATAAAAGGCAGCCTCTGCACTAAAACAGCCAGATTCATCATGAGGCATGTCTCCGAGAGCACGCGGCAACACAGCAGCCTGTGGCAGCAAGTTAAAGAAATAAACAAAAAACTCCAGACCATCAGGACCTGACCGGGAGGGAGCAGTCAGAGAAGCTTCAGAGCCGTGGTCTGAGCACTTCAGCGGCTGGTCACTGCAGTGGTCTCTCTGGCTTCAGGACACACCGCTGTTTTGATCACAACCGCTGCTGAAGGCTGTGGTGAACAACAGCATATACTTACATCGTGGGGCTTCGGATCTGTTTTATTGTCCCGTATTGTCCCGTTCTTTGACTTGCTGTAGGAGAACAAGTGTCTCCTGCACTGACGGCCTTTCAAATGCCACAGTTCTCAGTCATTGGTTCAAATGTGTTCACCACATGTGGACTGTAACATGCCCCTTCAGCCTCCAGCAACAAGTACAGCTTCTTTGAGCTAGCATTAACGCCATGCAGGTAGCAAAAGCCCAACCTGGAACCGCCCTCTGACCAACGCGGCAGGTGCAAAATATGGCCCACAGAGTGAAAGTACTTTTTTTTTTTTTCATATCATAAAATTACAATTAAAAATGTACTCCTCACAGTGGCTTTTCACAGTGAGGGGTTCTGCCATTTGGAATTGGAAGCCAATGTACATGTTTCAGTTCTTAAAGCATTTTAGATTAAAGGACCCATATTCTGCTATTTTCCCCTTTACACAGTCTATTCTAAGGGTTTTGTTGATAAAATTTTGCGTTGTGCTTGAGCGCCACGTCATCTTAGTGAAGCCGTGTCATCTTTTTTTGCATGATGATTTTGCATGATATGGGACCTTAAAATATTGGGATATACACTGAACAAAATGTAAAATACTGTCTATTATAGTTACTAATAATACTAAATAGCCCCAAAAGCTATTTAGTATTTGCCCACTTGAAGTATTTGCCTACTTTTGTTGTTTAGTATTTGCCTACTTGAAGAGTATAATATTTATGTTGAAGACTGTTTTATCAAGCACAGAAATCCATTCACACGGTCTGTTCATGACAGTAAGAGATTGTCTTTACTTCTTTCTTCCCTCCAAATTCTTTTTCACTTACACCTCCACCAAAGCCTATATTTCAACATCTCTTGGCTCAGCCCATCGCTGATATCTCCACCCACAGGAATTAAGAACCAAAGTGTATACATTCAATGTCACTTTTTCTTTGCCCCATAAGTCTCCCGGGTATGACACCAACACATTATAATGTATTTACAGTAAGTCGCTTTGCAAATGTTACTTTTTAAGAATATAAAATAGACCTGCCAGTAAATCAATGGATCTTTAAACTAACTGTTATGTTTGGCACAAAGTACAATTCATTGTAAAATGACTTTAATTCTTTAACTTTCCATTTCATTTATGTCTTTGTCACATTAGTTTGTCCTCTTTTTGCATATTTTTCCTTTTCAAAACCTGCAGTGGTGTGAAATATCAGATGGAACTGTTAACATCACAATTCAATGATCTGAACTCCAGAAATTCAGAAAACAGAAAAAAGATCAGACTTTAGGTCTTGCTAGTGGCAGTAATGCTAATCTTTGTTTAACATGAATAAAAAAGCTATTTCTGCCAGACACAAACATCATATGCAATTTGTAATAATTGCAAGCAGTCATTTTATTTCTATGTAGCAATTTCCCTTTAACCCTGCTGTTTTATACAAACCACTCATGGCCCAAATGAGCATAACCATTTTGGATTTGTAAAGTCCTGGTTCTGAAAATCCCTGGACACAATTCCCACACGCTGAGTGTTGCCAGTAAATTCTATAAAAGTGGTCTGTAGCCGTTAGCATGTAGCAAAGCACGAGCTAATTGACGTTTTTATGGTTAAAGTTATTTATGAGTGTGGTGAACTGAACATGACACGTCCACTTTATTTGACTGTTTAATGTCCATCTCAGCACACATTCAGAGCTAAATGAGTTTCTAGCTTATATGTGCCCTCTCAGACTTCTGCTCATTGGCCCAGGCTGTCTCATATAAGGCCTAAACACATGTCCACTTTGTCTAATGTCATGCAACACCAAGTTTAACACAGAATGTAGTGATATTAACCACCACCGGGCGAGGAGTTCTATCCCCAATAGGAGGCTGTGGATTTTTTTCAGGATTTAGTTCTAGTTCAGACTTATAGTTCTGAGGTTTGTACCTTGAAGCTCTGAGCTTCTCCTGGATCAGTCTCTTTGACCTGGACAGACAAACTCAGACATGAACTGTACTATAATGCAGGTTTACAACTCGCTCTGTCAACCCTTTTCTGAACACAGTCACAGAACAGGAGGTGGGGCCAGTGCACGCTGACCAATCAGAATGACAGAGAAGGGAATTCATACTTGAAGTGCTTTACAGAACAGTGAAAAGATTAAAGGTGCTGTACCTGATTTTTTCAGACACAAGAATTACTGAGTGTTGTAAAGCCATCTACACAAATGAAAATGAGACTACTACTGTATCTATTTATAGACTGTTTCATTCTATGAGAAGCAGGAAGTGCACCATTAGCATGCTAATGTTTGTTAGCTTTACTGTGACAATCCGTGCTGCTTTGGGCTCAGAGATTGGTGAAAAGTGCGTATAAACTCATGGAGGTGAATGCTGGGACTGCATTAGGAAAGTGACAGATACATGTGACTGATGTAAAGAGTTTAACATAAACTAGTTCTGTTTTCATGTTTCAATACAGTAAAAATGAGATATAGGGCCTTTAAAATCACAATACAAATGTGTAAAATCACAATGACAGTGCATGAGGACAGTGCAGTCCTTTTTTTCCGTATGTTTTCTTTAATCCTCGTGCTTTATTAGCTCTGTCTCTCCGATCTCTCTATTCAGAGCACCGCACTCTCATTTGTAAACAAAAGAAACAAAAGTAGTTCTCCCTGATTTCTGAGTGAAGACCTGCCCTGTGCTACAGCCCTTTGGGAAAAATAAGGTTGAAAACAATCAAAGTTTAGTATAGGTGTGACCAGTGAGTTAATCCAAATAAGTGACAATGTTCGGGCATCAGAAATGCAAACTCCTGACACCCCATCATGACACTAACCCTAAGTTGGAACATAGTGTTTTGGGCTCTGAAGACAGAGACAGACTGAACACATCTCCAGGTGGATCAAGGAAAGACACTGTAAGTTGATATCGTGATGTACATATCTGGATCAGCTCAGCAAAGGTTCTGACCTGGAAGTGGAAAGAATGCACTGGGCCTAAAACAGCCTTAAACACTTGGATCAATATTACCCTGACTTCTATTTCATGCTTGCCCGCTCCCAATCAGGCTGAGTCCGGGCCGGAGCAGCGGTAACAGGGCAGGTCATGACGGCGGTGTAGGGAGGGTCACAGAAGTGCTGGCTCAGCTGTCACGAGTGCTAACACACACAGAGCAGGAGCAGAGTGAGTCTAACCTCCATCATAGCATTGTACGGAGAGACCAGACCAGGCCGCCACGGTGTCTGGAGTCATGACTAGTGGCTCGAGGTGCACTATGAAACTATTTGGTGGAGGGTCTGTGACCTGCCTATCTTTATTTCTTTGCCTGAGATGTGCCCAGTATGGCATTGAACATATTTATTTAATGATAAGCAGGCACCGCCACAATGCCAAGTACAGGTCAGGGGTCTTATTTATGAAACCTGTGTACATACAAAAATGTTACGCACTTGCCACATTTTTGACATAGAAATGAGTGGTCCAGTCCAAATATGTTAAATTTTGGGCATCAAGGCTTTCAAAGACGACACAGAGGGAGATGCATGCGCAGCGAGATGAGAAATAATGAGGAAGTCTGAGGAAGCTCGTGTTTTGTCCGTACATACATTCCACATAAAATGTAATAACCTTAGAACTTAAAATTTAACAAAGACCTCAGATCCTCGGAGAGGTGACCCCGCTCAGAGTAAGTATGTTTTTGAACAATGAAAACAAATGCCAGATAGATAAGTTTAATGTCATACTGTGGAACATTTCAGACAAAGCAATGGAGCTCAACAGTGACCACCCATTTTCCTAAAGTAAATTATCCATTCATTTTGACCATTTACTTTTTTTATGTTTGAAAACTTGCTGGGGCTAATCATCTTAGTGGTAACAAACCACATGATGTTATTTAAAATCTATTTCTGAGACTCATTTGTACCATTTTATTCATTCAACAAAACATGTACTCCATTGTTTTGTCTGTCAAAGTCTCTCTTGGTAGTGTATATTCTATAATAAATGTAAAATGTTTGGTCCAGTCTTGAAGAAGTACTAGCAATGAGAGAAACAATGCGCAAACAAGACTAATATATTACATTCTTTTAATTAGCATTCCATCGCAAGCTTTTGTTTTCAAGGACAGTAAAAGGCGAGTCAAACATTTTTCAGAAGTATAAATATCAGCAAGTCTTATTCTTTTGAATATGTATGAGACTCTTGCAGACGGTTGCACGACTCGTGGAGGCTGTCAGAACTGAAGCGGGCCACTCACTTCCTGAAGAGTTTGTTTGTTTGATTTTTGATTGTATTGTTCCAGTGTTGAGCTGTAAGTGTGGCCTCCTCATAACTCCGCGGCTGTCATTATCGCCCGTCAAAGCCCTCCCAGCTGGCTTACTCTAGCACTCACTTGATTCGTCTGGGTCACGTTTGAAAACAAAAAGATGGCGTTCTTTTTTTTTTTTTTTTGGTGCATGTAATAGCAATGATGTTGTCTTTTGAACGTAGACTAGGTTCAAAAGAAAAAAGAAAAATAAAACAGATTTTGACATAAATTCTAATAAATTGTGCAATTATGTTCATAATTTTGGCGTCACAATTTATTTGATCTAATGACATTGCTGTCAGTATAGCACATTTTTAACATAACGTTAGCTTCTCCTGACCTCCGGCTCAGACTGCATGCGGAGCAGCTGTGGTGCAGAGGCTGCAAGAATCAAATCAAGCCATCAAAAGTAATGAGAGTAGCTCAGACCTCATAGCTCTGCAAAAGAGAAGGCTGATGAGCTGCAGTGATCCAGAGACATTCTGTTTCTGTAGAGGTTGCAGCTCTCATGAGGGTTTTTTTCCTTCATAGATGGTTAATGCATAAACATGTGGTATCGCAAGTGCAGCTTTCAAAACCTGCGACCACAAGAGCCCAGCAGTGCTCTGCATGCTGTCTGCGCTGCTCTCTGCAAGCTTATTGCTCCAACACAGCCATGGCAGTTGGACCACGGACAGTCTTCAACAGGTGTAAGGTATAGTCCGGGAGCCGACCCTCCCCTGTGTTCATATTTTGCTACCTTTTTCTTACTGTTATTTTTCATCAGTGTAAACAAGAATTCATTCATTTGTCCATAGAAAGCCTAAAACCATCTGAACCATATGCTTTATGTCATCAGGAGGAAATTCAGAGGTGCTCTTCTGTGTTCATACACTGTCATCAGACACATTCTGATCATGTCAGAGCAACATTCAAGTGTAGTTTTACTTTTGGGTTGGGGTCATTAGGTAGGACTGTTAGTGTGAAGATTATAAGTGTAGTTTGTTGAAAGAACTTCTGAATTTTGAATGTCACTTCAGTTGCCATCTCAGGTAGGGCCAAGTTTGTTTTGCCAGAATGAATTTGCACATGTTCAGGTTTGCCAACAGCTGTCAGGAAATACATCTTTAAAAGACAGCAAACTACTTTTTTCTTTTTCACATTTTGGCAATATTTATTTTTTGCTGATATGAATGCCCAACCCTTTATCCTCCCCAAAGACACAATTTCCTATTTCTAATTAGAAATGAATATTCTTAAAATGCAGAGCTGTCAGAGCCCATTTATCACAAAAATAAAAAGTGTCAGTGCCAAAACCGAGCTGCAGAGAAGAACAAAGGTTTTGTCATGTGGGCTGTAGCAGAAAGGGCCTCTGCAGTGCAGTCACTTCAAAGCCACAGAAACCTTCTGAAGTTATCAGCAGACCTACCTGGACCTAACAAGAACTCTGCATAATATTAACAAAGATGCAGCAAAACTCAGCCTGGAAGACTGAATTTACTTCTGACTTAACAGAGTTCAGTTTTCTCACCTGCACAGTCAGATTCAAGCGGATGAAATACTATAACTCCTCCCTCTTCTCTTTAGTCCTCCAGTAGTTGGTGTTAGCATTATTTGTTTCATAAACAAGTTCAGTCTCTAAGTGAAAGTGACACATATTCTGCTACAGTGACGTTTGTAAGTTTTTAACAATCCGTCCAAAGGCATGAAGACCATCAAAAGCACTTCCTGCTGAACTCCCTTGATCGATGATGTTTTTACAGATTTTCTACGTCACTTATCTGAGAATCTTCTGCTGTTCCTCAAATCTGAGGTTCTGAGCATTTCTGCCTCTAAACACGATCAATTCTATTACTAACCTGATCATCATATGTCACGCAGTGATAACATAACTAAATTGTGCAACTGTTAGGCGCCATCTATTGGCTGCATACACTCCGGAAGTGCAAGGGCAAACTGCAGAGAATTCATATACTTACATAATACATTTTGTTGTTGTAAAACATTAGATGACAAATTGAAGGCACTCAAGAGCATGTTTAAAGGCTAATAAAAAATACAAAATATGCATTATATTTTTTCTTTTAAAGCAATGGAAGGATTGTTCCTGCACAGACCTGTAGTAGTTCATAACTGATTACTGCAAAAAATAGTCCATCCATCCATGACAAAGGGCAGCCCTGCCAGAGTCCAAGGTCTGACTTACTGCGGGCAACACAGCTCCTGCTCTGTTCAGGACCGGACAGCCCTTAACCTGATCCACAAAGCACATGTGGACTGGTTGGGCAAACTCCCATGAACCCTCGAGCACCCGATGGTGAGTGTAGAGCAGGTCCAGTGTTCCACGACCGGGATCAAAACCAAACTGCTCCTCCTGAATCCCATGGTTCAACAAAAAAATAGTTTGATTTCATATTAACTTAATGTTAAGTGTTTACAGTCCTTGAAATACAGTATAAATATACCATATTTTAAATGTAATAAACAATATAAATATTTAGAAATAATGTTATATTTCCATGAATAATACATTTAAACCCAGGCTTATTTCTCTTCCTCAACATGTCAGCTTTTGTATGATTGGTGTGTGCGCGTATGCAGCCAAACCCCACATCTATGGGGTGTAGTACCCTCTGTGTTTTTTAACTCCTGCTGTAACGAAACAATGCATTTGAGCAAAGAGGGTTATAATTCAAAATATTATCCACAAAATTAATGTGAGCCTTTTGATGATCAATTATAATATTTCGGTTATTGTTACATCCCAATGAACCCTGAACATTATTGCTGTGCCGGGAGTTTTCCACTGTAGGGTTTTAATCATATTTTATCTACCCTTCACCCTGGCTTTAGAAAGAAATATAGTATGATCACAACTGCTCTCAAGGTTCCAAATGATCTCATACAAGCCCTGAATGTGAAAAAAAAGTGTTGTGTTTTAAATGATCTGTGGAAGGGTTTCAACACTGTTGATCCTCTGCTTCTGATTAAAACTCTTGGCAACAGACTCTGACCAAGTCTGGTTTGCCAGTTATTTGTCAAATCGATCACCATGTGTCAAGTGGCTTTTTCCTCTTTTCTGGATGTGTCCAAAAGAGTATCTCGGGGCTCTATTTTCGACACAATATTATTTTTAATTTATATTAATAATATCTGTGTTGTTCTATCTAATGTCATGTACCATTTTTATGTCGATGACATAGAACTCCTCACTGGGACTGACCATCACGTCATTACACTCTGCTTTCTCTTTAGCACAGTCTCGATGGCATTCCATGAATTTTGACAAAACCAAAGCCAGCCATTTTCTT
The DNA here is from genome assembly GCA_019453435.1 of Rhinogobius similis. Taxonomy (NCBI): domain Eukaryota; kingdom Metazoa; phylum Chordata; class Actinopteri; order Gobiiformes; family Gobiidae; genus Rhinogobius; species Rhinogobius similis. Next base: position 35,826,878 of record CM033625.1, read on the forward strand.
GGATGGATGTATGTTACCAAATACCGCTTGGTTTTAACAATCCCACTTCACTCTTCATTCTTTATTAACACTTGTGACATGTTGTGGTAGGCTTCCCCATCACTGTGAACTGGGTGTCAGGAGTGGCCCTTTTTGACTAAACCTCTGAGGTTTACTTCTCCACTCAATTCTATAAGACTATTTGTGGTTGTGCACCGTCCTATCTGTGCGCCCTTGTGCAGAGAGAGATGAAGGTCACATAGTGATTGTCTGTCCCTTGGGTGCAGACCTGTTGGAAGTATACGTCTTATGTTATGCTCCTCCCACATCTTGAAACTCTCTTCAGTCTAAACTGAGATTATCTAAACTGTCTTTTTGTTTAAATGTGTAAAAGTTTTTATGATTGTGTGTTGTGTGTTGTGTGGCCCAGGCCAAAAAATGCCCTTGAAAAATAGGTTTCGATCTCAGTGGGTTTTTACCTGGTTTAATAAGGGTTGCATACCCTGCATGCATACAGTCACCTCCCCCTAACCCCCGAACAGGAGCAAGCAAAATGAAATGAAATGAAATACAGACATAAATTAAACCTATGTCTTACATTTATTCAATGCAATTATTATTCCATTCATGCTACTCACCTCTCCACAGATTTGGCCTGTAACTTGGTCTGGAAAGGGCAAATGTTTCCATGGAGACCCGACACACAATTACATACTGTTTTCCTTCAAACATTTCCCCTTCTTCACTCCTGGAGCACAATATGTAATAATGCTGTAAAATTGTCACTTCATATGTATTAAAACCCAACTTTGTAATAATTTCTGCATTATTTTATAAACTAAATTTAATTCATTTTGATACAATTTATTACATTTAGGTGTGTAAGTGTAATAAATTTTAACCAACCAAAATCAGAATTAGGCCGATAGCACAGATTTGTGATTTGATCTGATACCAAGTAATACTATGACAAATATTATGATATTGATCCTGTACCAATACCTATGACTTCTGTCCATTAAAACTCCTCAACTATTTACCTTGGCTATAATTACTTTCTTTCAACCTCTGCTTGAACTAATATGAAAAGTGCAGAAAAGTTAAAACTTTTTTGGAGAAAGTATCAATATTTTCGCATAAGTACCAATAGTTTTTGATACCTCTGTCAGTATCAACATATTAATATTTGCTATTGCCCTGATATTGATCACTAACTGAGAAGTGGCTCAGTAGAGCATGTGCCCTGTAACCCTGAGGTTTAAATTTTGATCTCAAACAGCGAAGACTTTTTAATGTTCCACTGATATGCAGATTACTTATACTAGAGCAGTGGTTCCCAACATGGGGAGCGGGGTCCCTGGGAGCACCAGAGCTTTGTCTGGTCAGAAGGTCAGGTCGTCAAAGAAATTTGATATTTATTTGTTTGAAATAAATGCTGAACTAGAGTGCAATGTCGTAATAAACAGGCTGCAACAGGGATGTAAATGCAGTTATGTCTGGTGTACTTTTACTACTATCACATTCACCTTTTCCCAGAAGTTTCCGTGGGCGCTGCCATCTTTTTCCCGTTGTATTAGTTTACATGGGGCAAACAAGCTCAACGGAAAATAAGTTCTACACGGTCTAAAAGGCCATTTTCAGGCCACCCAGGAAATTGGTGCATTGCTGACTTGTTGCTGCTGGTGTACATTAAACATTTCACACAAATCAATCTACTTAATACAATGTTTTGGTGGCGAGACTTTTCCTTCGTTCACCATTTGCATGAATGAGGTTTTCATCAAACTACAGGAGTGTATGTGTTTACTACAGGAGTGTGGATCTGTGGCAAAAAGAGGCAAAAGTGGGCGGGGCAGAAAAGGTCAATACTGCATAGACGTTTGCTCTGTTACCATATATATAAACATTTTTATGAAAAAAGAGCATTTTAAAATATTTTTTTCAATATGTTGAACTGTGAATTATTACAAAATACAGTTTTATTACATATTGAAGAGAGGTTGAAGATAGGTTTCTTATTATTTAATGCAGCTGTACATGGCAGAACCAACATGCTCGCGTCTCTTTGATTAGCTGCACCACAGACAGCACCTGCTTCTTCTCCTGCTGCAATCAGGACAATCAGATCAGGAGTCCAAAAGGAAGTGTCTGCTCTTTGTAACATGTCTACATCAATATTCAGTGTTTACTGTTTTTATGCACCAAAATCACAGGCTGTAAATATCAGGATAGACATGAAGCCTTTTTTATTTTTATTTTTCTCTTCAACCTCTGCTTTCCGATTGGAGTAAAATCAGCGTGAGGCTGGGACATGGCTTACAGCTCTGCGCTGTCCTGTTGTAGTTTGTGTGGAATGTGGTGCCTGTGGAGGCCAGGCTCAGGATCCACAGATGGAGAACATGGCAGATGAATTTCAAAGATTCAACTTGAAACAATGTCAAAATTATTGCTCAGAATAGTCAAGAAAATGAGACAGAAAATAAATGATTGTCCAAGTGTTGTTGTTGTTGTTTTTTTCTGTTTGCTGTGTTTTCTATTTGGAGGTTTAACAGTTGAAGGAGCTGAAAGGATGCAAACGGCCACATGTGCAAAATAAACTTTCTGTCTCTTAACAATGTTCTAACATCGGTGTATGATACCTATATTATGTAACAAGTGATAAGGCAAATTGGAAATGTAGAAATGTTGAGCTAAATGTGAGAGGTGGATATGTGTATGTTTTAACTGTTTTGATAAAACAAATCTGAAATGCAAATTTTCACATCTGCGGACAATAAAGTTTTCGTATTCATATTTGTAATCGTATTGTTCCTTCATAAAAAACAGCTAGGGTTGTATTTAGTTTCATTCACTTTTCTTGTTTCATTAATCGTGTTTATGAGCTTGTCTTCTCTATGAGCTCGTCTTCTGAGCCTCACCAAAAGCACTCGCTTTATGATCTCACACTTGTGTGACGTCAAAGGTAGAGATTCAGCGATATTTTTATGACCATAAATCATCACCAGACTCGTACCGAGCATTTCAGACTCAAACAACATTCATTACAACTGCGTGCTACCAGTAGAATGTTGGGGTAAGTTAGCATTTGTATTTCCCTTTGTACTCCCACTGCCAAAAATAGGCTTGTAACAATAATGAGAGTAAGAAAAGAGAAATATTATGAGAACTTATTAGAACAAAATCAAAGTTACAGGGGCAGTGGCAGGAGCAGTCACAGGAGTGGCAGGAGCAGTCACAGGAGGAGTGGCAGGAGCAGTCACAGGAGGAGTGGCAGGAGCAGTCACAGGCGCAGTGGCAGGAGCAGTGATAAGAGCAGTGGCAGGAGCAGTGGAAGGAGCAATGGCAGGAGCACTGAGAGGTGCAGTGGTAGGAGCAGTGACAGGAGGAGTGACAGGAGCAGTCACAGGAGGAGTGGCAGGAGCAGTCACAGGAGGAGTGGCAGGAGCAGTCACAGGAGGAGTGACAGGAGCAGTCACAGGAGGAATGGCAGGAGCAGTCACAGGAGGAGTGGCAGGAGCAGTCACAGGAGGAGTGGCAGGAGCAGTCACAGGAGGAGTGGCAGGAGCAGTGATAAGAGCAGTGGCAGGGGCAGTGGGAGGAGCAGTGGAAGGAGCAGTCACAGGAGGAGTGGCAGGAGCAGTGATAAGAGCAGTGGCAGGAGCAGTCACAGGCGCAGTGGCAGGAGCAGTCACAGGAGGAGTGGCAGGAGCAGTGGCAGGAGCAGTGGCAGGAGCAGTGATAAGAGCAGTGGCAGGAGCAGTCACAGGCGCAGTGGCAGGAGCAGTGGGAGGAGCAGTGGCAGGAGCAGTGGAAGGAGCAGTGTAAGGAGCAGTCACAGGAGGAGTGGCAGGAGCAGTGGCAGGAGGAGTGACAGGAGCAGTGACAGGAGCAGTGGCAGGAGCAGTGGAAGGAGCAGTGGAAGGAGCAGTCACAGGAGGAGTGGCAGGAGCAGTGGCAGGAGGAGTGACAGGAGCAGTGGCAGGTGCAGCACCTGTTAAAGCACAGGTTAACACATGCATGTTTTTAAAATGTGTGAAATGATGAGAGTTACCGGTACGCACTAACTGATGTAATGCTTGAGAAAAAACTTACTTTCTCTTGATGATTTGACAGAATTTTTTATGGTTTTGCTACGCCACAGGAGCACATTTGCTAAGCATCTGTACTTTTACTTGAGTACACATTTTCAGTACTCTCTCTATAACACAGCAACAGTGCCTCTCACCCTCAGCACTTTTATTTGACTATAATATACGACTACTCCTGACTTTACTATTCAATAAAAGGATTCGGCTGCTGTTCACACTTATAACTTCAATACAATAGAATCATGCGTGAGTTCTTCCACAAAAGCCGGTGACACTTTGATAGTTCGTGCTGCTGAAGTGTGAAAGTGAAAGCATGATGCCTCCACAGTACATCATGTCACGCAGACTTTGTGCTCCAGGTGCAGAGGTATGTTCAGATATGCTGAGTGTGGAGCCGACGAGGGCAGAGCGGAGCACAAAGACAGGCATGTGCACTCTCTTCAGGTTTCTCACTGAGCTGGGCCAAGACATGGGCTGCTCTGACTCTGGACAAAACAGAGCTGTCTTACTGGCCATTTAAAACTGGGGAAAATCTTTATACTGGGTACATTTACACGGCCAGGAAAACTCTGATAACTAGAACAATCAGATAACCTAATAATTAGATCTGATTATTGCTGTGTTTACCTTCACAAGAGTAATCTTGGTGAGGTACAAGTCAGGTCCATAAATATTGGGACATTGACACAATTCTAATCTTTTTGTCTTTTTGTCCATTGACAATGACTTTTGGATAAAAGTCGAAACGTCTCGATCTTCAAACAGCGTCCGGATGACAACCCCTGAAACCCTTTCTACAATCTTTTTGGATCTATATTCACCACCACAATGGATTTCAAATGCTGCTTTAACTGCAGTGTTTCAGATTTAATTTGAGGGTATTTACATCAAAATAAGATGAATGGCGTAGGAATTACACCAGTTTGTACATCAATTATAAACTTTCCCTTTTAATGCTCGGTTTCCAGCCTGAAGTCTGGAACACACAGACATCACCAGACACTGGGTTTCAGCCCTGGAGCTGGCTTCAGTTCCTGCTTGTTCTTGGTGCATTTTCCCTTCAGTTTAGTCTTCTAATAGTGACGAATGTGGGCCATGTTGATTGCTGTACATTAAGCAGCAAAGGCCTAGACATCAGTGATGAGACAAAGCCTGTGTCACCAGCTCTGCTCCTGGGTCACTCTCACAAATCCACTTCTTTATAACCAAGCTCGCAGGGGGCACTGCTGCTGTTGCTGAGTTTGCTGCTGCTGCTGCTCTGTTGCCCCCCAATAACAACAGTGATATATACTGGTTTGATACTGTTTATCTTACATTTTTGCTATAAAATTTACTTCCCATTTTTTCATCTCACTGTTGTATCAGTCGAACAGCAGAGCAGTGTACCCAGCCTTCTTGGAGTCCCTGCAGGGGTACGGGAGCAATAACAGTGAGAGTGGAGATGGGTGATCGGGAGGCAAGGCTTCCCTGATCTAAACCAGAGCGGTGTTCACTTACTGGACTTCTGTGCTTGTCACAGTTTGTCCATATTGAACACCATGTTCTAGCACAAGGAGCACAAGCATCATTGTATGTGGCACCAGGACACAGGCCTGAGGTCCATGATCTACTTTGTTTTTGTGTCATCTGACCTTCAGCCTTGAAGAGATCATCACCTGGAGCTGAGTGCACCTGCTGGTCGTAAGTCAAGTCAGTCTTAACTCTTATGGAAGAAAGTTATTGCTGCAGTGATAACTAATGGGGATCCTAAATAAATAAATGTCAGGCTTAGCCATGTCCGATGCAGTGGATGGAGTTAGAACAAACTCAACTTACGATCAGTCGTAGCTGCGCCTAGTCTTAGCGTGCACATTCACGAGCAAACAGGAGATTTTGTACTTGTTGCCTGGAAATATCATTGATTCTCTGGTTTAAAATTGTAAAGTATCGTAATGAGTTGTGTTATAAATCAACAAGGAAAAGGAACATATCATATTAACCTGTACATACAAACAGCAAACATATTTCTGACTATAGCTCTGTTTGTCTCTGTTTGTTATCAGTGCAGTAAATAATCAGTCATTGTCTGACTTTGTTACAAAAAGCTGTTTATGTTGCTAGAATACACAGAAACCTTCATTTGTCTTGCTTAGTTTCATCTGTCCTGAGTATCTAAAGTCTCTGGATATTGTGGGACGGTCTCTGCTGACACACCTCTGCAACATTGTGTGGCGGTCTGGGACAGTACCTCTGGACTTGCAGGTGAGTGTGAAGTGGCTGGGATGAGAATCGGCAATCAGAAAAAGGTGACTTGCCCTCTCCACCTGGAGAAAAAGGTCTTATAAAACATCTTAAATAATGTATTTACTGAAATCTGTTCTCTGGCTTGCCCTCTCCAGGTGGATAATCCTTGCCCCAAGCGGAGGAGTTATAGTATCTCGGGGTCTTGTTCACGAGTGAGGGAAGGATGGAGCGTGAGATTGACAGGCAGATCGTGCAGCGTCTGCAGTGATGCGGCGGCTGTATCGGATCGTTGTGGTAAAGAAAGAGCTGAGTCGAAAGACAAAGCTCTCGATTTACCGGTTAATCTGTGCTCCTGCTCTCACCTGGTCACAAGCTCTGGGTAATGACCCAAAGGACAAGATAAGTGGTCCCTCAGAGATAGAAGGTGTTTCTCAATTGCCAGTATCCTTCCTCCAAGACCACTTTGTAGCCCTCCTCCAGAGTCAGTCCCTCCGAAGCAGAGCCAGTGTCCTGCAGACACTGCCTGAGAGTGCATTTGACACAATCTGCAAAGTGTCACGAGAGTTATTAATAAAATAATTATGTTACTAAAGAAGTCAAAAATGTCTGTATGTCTCTTACCCATTCACATATTTAGGAAATAAATAAATGCAACGCTTGCTTTTTGTCCTGTGATATGGCTGCCATAAAACACAATGTTATATATAAACTATGCTACAAATAACTGGGCGTAACTGAATAAAACTTTTTCAAATCAACTTTTATTTGCAATATGTGTCTATATATATGTAGTGAACTATTTATTTACTTGATTTGTAACTCTTTTTTTTTTCAACATACGTAGATTTCACCACTTAATGTTCACAAATATTTTACGTTGCAATGCATTGTGGGTCATTTGAAGTGCTCCGAGGTGGCCAGGGTTCATCCTGGATAAATGGGCCAAACGGAGGAATTGAGCTGCAGAGAACGTGAGGGTTTTTGGTGAATTGGAGCAACACTTGGCAGAGCTTTGATGACGTGGAATCCTCCGAAGTGGATCAGAAGCCAAGGATCCTGGCAAACTGGGAAACACCCAAAGTGAGGAGCTCAGTCACACAAGCCACTGCTCCAGCTCCATGTCCCACTGGGAGGAGGCCTCCGAGAAGACCTGACCCAGGACACAATGGAGGGACTCTCTGTGTCTTCTGAAGAACTGGAGGAAGTGTCTGGGGTGCGGAAAGTCTGGACGCTCGGGCATTCTCTACCACCTTTGGAGGTGTTTTCAGTCCATACTCCGCACAAATGTTTCTGTACCAACCACTTGGTTATGGCGTTCCATGTATGCTTGTATATATGTATATATATATATATATATATATATATAAAAAAAAATTCCTGCTCACCCTCATGGTGGTCACATCCATCTCTGAGCTCGGGTCCTCTACCAGAGGCCAGGGAGCTTGAGGGTTCGGCGCAGTATCTTAGCTGTTCCTAGCACTGCGCTCTTCTGGACTGAGATGTCTGATCTGCTGGAGCCACTCCTCCAGTTTGGGGGTCACTGCCCCAAGTGCTCCGATCACCACGGGCACCACCTTGGCCTTCACCTTCCAGGCCTTCTCCAGCTCTTCTCTGAGCCCTTGGTATTTCTCCAGTTTCTCATGTTCCTTTCTCCTGATGTTGCCATCACTTGGTATCGCCACATCAACCACAACGGCCTTCCTCTGCTCTTTATCCACCACCACGATGTCTGGTTGGTTTGCCATTACCATTCTGTCAGTCTGTATCTGGAAGTCCCACAGGATCTTCGCTCGGTCATTCTCTACCACCTTTGGAGGTGTTTCCCACTTTGACCTTGGGGTTTCCAGCCCGTACTCCGCACAGATGTTTCTGTACACTATACCAGCCACTTGGTTGTGGCGTTCCATGTATGCTTTCCCTGCCAGCATCTTACACCCTGCAGTTATGTGTTGGACTGTCTCAGGAGCTTCTTTGCACAGCCTACACCGTGGGTCTTGTCTGGTGTGGTAGATCTGGGCCTCTATCGCTCTGGTGCTCAGGGCCTGTTCCTGTGCAGCCATGATGAGTGCCTCTGTGCTGTCCTTTAGTCCGGCCCGCTCTAGCCACTGGTAGGATTTCTTGATATCAGCCACTTCAGTTATGTTCCGGTGGTACATCCCATGTAGGGGCTTGTCCTCCCATGATGGTCCCTCCTCCGGCACCTCACCTTCTGTTCCCCATTGCCTGAGACATTCACTGAGCACATCATCATCTGGGGCCTTATCCTTGATGTACTTGTGGATCTTGGATGTTTCATCCTGGATAGTGGCTCTCACGCTCACTAGTCCACGGCCTCCTTCCCTACGGCTAGTGTACAGTCTCAGGGTGCTGGATTTGGGATGGAACCCTCCATGCATGTTCAGGAGCTGTGTCTTAACGTCTGTGGCCTGTATCTCTTCCTTTGGCCACCTTATTATGCCTGCAGGGTATCTGATCACTGGCAGGGCGTAGCTGTTTATCGCCTGGGACTTGTTCTTGCCATTGAGCTGGCTTCTTAGGACTTGCCTTACTCGCTGGAGGTATTTGGCAGTTGCTGCTTTCCTCGTTGCCCCTTCGAGGTTGCCATTTGCCTGTGGTATTCCAAGGTATTTGTACCCATCCTCAATGTCTGCTATTGTTACCTGGGAGTGAGACCCCTTCTGTGTGGACTACCTTCCTCTCTTTGTTACCATCCGACTGCACTTTTCCAGCCCGAATGACATTCCGATATCAGTGCTGTAGATCCTGGTCGTGTGGATCAGTGAGTCGATGTCTCGCTCACTCTTAGCATACAGCTTGATGTCATCCATGTAGAGGAGGTGACTGACGGTGGCCCCATTCCTGAGTCGGTATCCATAGCCAGTCTTGTTGATTATCTGGCTGAGGGGGTTCAGACCTATACAGAACAGCAGTGGGGACAGTGCATCTCCTTGGTATATGCCACATCTGATGGTCACTTGTGCAAGTGGCTTGCCATTGGCCTCCAGGGTGGTCTTCCACAGCTTCATTGAGCTTGCTATGAAGGCCCTTAGTGTCCTATTGATATTGTACATCTCCAAGCACTCAGTGATCCATGTGTGTGGCATTGAGTCGTAGGCTTTCTTGTAATCAATCCAGGCAGTGCACAGGTTGGTGTGTCGGGCTTTGCAGTCTTGGGCGACTGTTCTGTCAACCAGGAGTTGGTGTTTGGCTCCTCTGGTGTCTTTGCCTATGCCCTTCTGTGCTTTGCTCATGTATTGGTCCATGTGCCCACTTATCTTAGCCGCGAGGATGCCTGACATGAGCTTCCATGTTGTGGAGAGACAGGTTATTGGCCGATAGTTGGATGGGACTGTACCCTTGGAGGGATCCTTCATGATCAGGATCGTGCGCCCTTCGGTTAGCCATTCAGGGTGAGTCCCGTCCCTCA